>JAVTVY010003672.1:0-40718 GCA_036873755.1 Hanleya hanleyi | reverse complement strand
CTACCTCCATTCTAGAGAGGTAAGCTTACATGTTGTTCTCCTTAACTTGTTAGTGTTCAACATGTTCTAAGTACATGTACACTACATATGGACCATGTGTCTGGTTACTGGTAAAGGCA
Organism: Hanleya hanleyi; assembly: GCA_036873755.1. Classification (NCBI taxonomy): domain Eukaryota; kingdom Metazoa; phylum Mollusca; class Polyplacophora; order Lepidopleurida; family Hanleyidae; genus Hanleya; species Hanleya hanleyi. The sequence continues at coordinate 40,599 of JAVTVY010003672.1, read as the reverse complement.
GGCCTTGTTTTTCATCAAAGGCCAAGGGAATTCAGATCTTTCCTGCAACTCTGCACAACAGGAGACTACAGGAATCCAAAGTTATTAAATACATTTTAATCAAAGGAGATGGTACAAGGCAGCATTTTGGCCTGTTCATGGTGTGGTTGAAATCAAAAAAATAAAATGTCCTAAAAATAATTTTTTCTTTTCACTTTAATAGCAAGAGAAAATATATACATGTACACAATATGTGCAAGTTTTAGCTCGCTTGCTTTATATAATTATAGTTATGACATGAAACTGAAATCTGCAGAATGTACAATTTCATGAAAAATGGGTCTAAATCGAGTCATTTAAACACACATTTAGACATGAAAGATTCCTTGGATCAAAAAGATTTTCCAGCAGTAGATGATATAATGCCACCACACATGTCATCACTAGTTAAAAATGGCATTTTGGTCCAAGGGGTCCTTCGTGTCTAAATGTGTGTTCAAATGACTCGATTTAGACCCTTTTTTTACGAAATAGAACATGTTGCCGATTTCAATTTCATATCATAACTATAATTATAATGCAAGCGAGCTAGAACTTGCACATACATGTATGGTGTAAAATTATTTTCTCTTGTCGTTACATTAAAACACACTTTTTTTTATTTCAACTGCGCCACGTATATGCCAAAATGCTGTCTTATCGTACCATCTCCTTTGCTTAAATTATGAAAAGCCAATTGCATTCCCAAGATTTCAATTTGTAGGACTTTTTTCATAAGAATCGGATTCCCTAATGGCATGATGGAAAAACAAGCCAAGCTCAGATGTATTTAGTAAAAATTGAATTTGATTGAACTTTCAAATTCAAAATAACAATTTTTTGGTCAGCAGTATTTCACATTATAGGGCATCAACATCACATGTAAGCTTATAATTCCAGACTAGGAAAAATATTGCAGTATCCGCCTGTACACAATCAAGGAATGTAAAATGTTAGTACATGATTACCAGCAGTATACATCTGTTCAGCAGGAACACAGATACACACGTGTAGTGTAAATCTGGGAAGTTTGAGTAATTGTAGTCCCATTTGTACTAGACATACATGTACATGAAACGTTTAAATCATGTCAGAACAGCCATCATTTAAAACAGAAGAGCGGCTGGTGACTTCAGACAAACTACCGGTCGGTATGTCATGGCTTTGGTCATACAGATGTAAAATAACTCTGGGAATGGGCAATTAACACACAGTGGCAATGGCAAAGAGGTCTTGCAAATCTCCTTGCCTCCTTTCCCCTCGCTGTTCACTTGACTACATTATCTTGTCCTATCTCACTCCACTGGTTCCCTCCCCCTTGCTCCCCCCTCCCCCACTATTGTCTTCACTCCTTGCCCTTGCCCTATCTCCCTCCACTGTTCACTTGGTTCCCTCCTCCTTACCCCCTCTCTGCCACTGTTCTCTAGGCTTCCTTGCCTTCTTCCCACCCCCCCCCCACCCACCCCCCCACCCCACCTTCAGTGTTATCTTCATTCCTTCGAAGTTCAATCTCTCATCATCAGTGCCCACTCTTCCTCCTCCTCCCACTTTGCCCCATCTAGCTCCCACTTATCACTCTCGACTCCTTCCCCGACCACCTTCCTGCCAGTCACTTTTCGACTATTTTCTTCCACTCCCACCAATTCTTCTGTTCACCTCTCCCCCCCCCACCACCATTTCCCACACACAAATGTAGCCATGCTACAGCCGTACAGTTAACAGTTCTAATTCTATTCAGATTCTATAATAATTATGTGATACTGTCAGATAGAATGTAAGATACAATGGTCAATGTTTTTTTAATTCCTATCATTGCTTTGTGACAGCCCATGTAGCCGTGATAACATAAGCATATATATCGGTCGTACAAATCCTATATAATTTTCATTTTGTCGATGTGAAAACTGCAAGTTTACCTGCTGGTGGACAACATGTTTAGTCCCAGAAATCTCCCTATATCTCGTCTAGACACCTTGTCTCTCACCGGGAACCCCCCAACTATCAACTTGAGTTTCTACCAAGGTTCATCAAGTGCGTAGTTACCGTCCATATTTCTTTTTACAGCCAAAAAACTCACCTACATGGTTTTCAAATAACGCTTTGATGCCGCATTTACTTTGATGAGGTCACCCCCAACGAAACCGAAATTATGACGTTATTTTGGACCAATGGATGACACTTTTACATCTGAATTATATGATAGCCAATGAACTGTGACCACGCTTCGGCACCACGGGGTGATAACCGGAAGTGTTGTATCTGTGAATGGCGGAAAATTCGTCTGCAAGTTCTGTTGAAACGAATTCATGAATTTCTAGATTTTGACAGATTCACAACATGTTTCTGACCTTGCAGAATATTTAATATGGAATTGAAATGTAAGATCATAACTTCGCAAAACTGGCATGCTTGAGGAGAACGGTGGCGGAAGAAATGTCGCTTGAAGTTGTAAGTTGTCTGCTTGTTGTGAACAACAACAACAACAACAACATCAACAACATTCAGGATTGTTCTTCCAAGTACAGTGTGCTCCAACCTTCGAACAGGGTTGTCTCCCATTATACCAGATTGATTACCCCTGCCATCATTCAATTATTCATTTTAATAGACCAGAACCATGCAGAACATCATCTCCCAAACGTACATTTACCAGGCTTCTTTATGAAACGTTTTTGAGACTAAAACTAAGATGTCAGTTTAAGGCCTTTTTAGAAATATCATTTTGAGCCTGAAACTAGGATGGTGGACTGGTGAACATGGGAGTTTGGTCGGGGGTCGTAAATCAAGTTTTCCTCTACGTTTAACTGGATCTATGACGTAAACCACATGAACAGGTGGGGGAAATGTTGAAATTGGCCGGATCCGGCCAAAAGGGATGATTCCACCCAATTTGGATGAATGACGGCATGAATCCTCACCGTTTCCTCCCGTTCATCCAAAGACCACGACTTTGTAAGATGATAATGTTCAGCGCAGCTGTCCAGGACCTCCTCTCCAGAAAACTGTAAAATTCATATTTCTATCCTGTCAGCGAAGTTTGTGGGAAGGTGGAGTATATGTTGTCAATAACAAAAATAAACACAAGACATGCAGATTACTTACCATTTTATAGTATTTTTTCAAAGTCAAACTGTTCTCCAAAACGACAGCGTGTTTGGCGCCATCTCTGTTTGCCTCGTTTTGGAACTGCCAGGCGAAATTAATCGATAGTTCATAAAATATGAGTTGATACGCGAGAGGGAAAGATTGAGAGAATAAAATTCAATTCAATTCAATTCCATTACCAAATGAGCTCTCCACAGGATTACCTCCCCTTAGGCTGCTTACCGAATATGATATTTAAAAAAAATAATTGATCAATTGATTGAGCCTCGTGGCCTCGTCTTCGACCAGAACATGGCGGTAACAACAACCGCAACAGGTATAAACGTGAGCAAAATATGTTTTTCTATCGAAAACTTATAAACGGGAAAGTTGTATCAACCGGATTATCATGTTTTGTGAGACAACAACATATTCCACTTTCCTGCACAATTCATAAGCAAATGTACGTCATAACTTTTATGGTATCGGAGAAAGCATGTCCCCTATTTTAGCGCCAAAAGTGGTCATTTCATAATTTGAGATATTTATCATTGTAAAAAAATGATCACTTTGGGTTACGATTAATTCAGCCTAATTGGGGTGAGGATTCAGGACGTCATTCACCCAAATTGGGCGGAATCATATCTTTTGGCCGGAATCAGGCCAATTTCAACATTTCCCCCACCTGATGAACTACGTTATACCTTCCAAGACTATAACCAAGTTTACATGTCTTTGTTCGTTCCTACTATGCCATGAATCCTCTTACTGAATTTACATGTACACTCCAGGAAAACACGGCTCCATGGGTCGTATGGCTCTATCTGGCAGTAAAACACACTTCCCCACTCTCTGTCCACTGCTTTTATCGAGTTCAGCAAATGGTTTCATTGCCGTAAAGAGCTGATCCATCTGCAATCAGACTTCAAACATCAACGGCCGGATGAATTTCTCCTGCGTACCGCCATTATCTTCATACGGGTCATGTGATCCGCACGATACGTTGCCCATCACATGTATAATGGAGGAGAAATTCAACCGTCGATTGCATATTGTCTCCAATAGTGGGAGTGATTGCATTTTGATAGGGGCATGGGCGTCGCCAGGATTTCTTGAGAGGGGGTAATTTCCTATGCTTACATATTATAGAGCCCATCATGCTTACATATTAGAGAGCCCAGTGTGATGTCCAACATTGGATAATAACATATGAGTTGGCGCTGAAGGGGGGTCATTCGCACCCAATGACCCCCCGCTAGCGACGCCCTTGAGGGGGATTGAATTATTACGGGGATTACTATGTAGCATTGTATATCTTGGACATACATTTCAATGAGGTTCTAAGTTTCTCCATCATATTTTATCTCAGGTAGGATAGAAATGCAGAGATGACTGGATGGAGACTTCACCATGGATGTCCTATTCCATATATTTCCCATGTCTTCACCCTGGCTGCAGAAGGCTAATGTTGCAGACTGTGCTCCTGCTGTCACTGATCCAGTGAAAGATGTATTAGCTCGACTTGGCCAACTTCCACAGAAACCATTCCTCTTGTTAACACCAAAGAAGGAGTAAGTACCTGCATAAACAACACTCGGCCCATACTCACAGTGATTACGTGACTTCTGTCGGTGCTAGTATGGGGGGCAGTTGAGGAGGGCGACGGACCCCCAACACGGGAGATGGTTATTCTCCCGTGTTTCTTATAACTTCATTCTGTGTTGGCAACTTCTGGAAACAGGGTGAAGTTGTCTACGTTTCAGGCCTGGAATTTCTCTTGTATCGGCTGCCATGATATCGTAAAACCACACTCCTAACATCAGCAAAACCACTCCTGGACATTTCGCAGGCGTGTGATTTGGGGGTGATAATCACACCCCTCGAGTAATGTCAGGCGTGTGTTTTTCACTCGCCTTCACCTGTGCTGATCAGAGTGCCTGTACTCAGTCCGGTCTTCGCACAACATTCAATTTATTCCTTCAAGAATACAGCTGCATTGAGATGTGCTTTGACAGCGGTTCGGTCATTCACTCACTCTCCTATCTCTGAAACTTCGGGCGAGTTATTAAGCTATTGATAACTGTGTAAATATGAGATATATGGATTAAATTATGCTACAATTCCGAGAAAGGGCCACTATGCTTACATTTATGACAATTTTGGCAACTTCAGGTCAAAATAGTCCAGTTGTCAATAGTGAAAAAAATCCACCACATGTTAATGAGAGAGAAGAGTTAGTGAATAAACGAACCGCTGTCAAAGCCTGTCTCACTGTGCATGCCAGAGCTATCGGCATAGCTGTCTTGTTAAAGAATGAACTTGAATTTTGTGCGAAGAACAGATTTAGCGGCTACCAGGTGCACCGTGGGGCAAGTTGGGTCTTCTCTGGGAGCATGGAGGAATGGTAATAAGCCAGATCGGGTATACGTACTGATCAGAACCATCTCACTATGGTGATAGTTGTGGCTTCCTCGACACAATGTTAAGCATGGTACCTTATTTTACGCATACAGTCATGACAGTATAGAATATACAAAATGTACAGCTGGACTTGTTGAAATTAAGGGCTTTCATTACCTTTTGCATGCAAAAACTTGAAAGTAACTCCCCCTAAATAACAGTCTTGTATTGAATTACATGTACGGTAATTTCCCTAATAATTCACCTTCCAAATTTAATTCGAAAACGGCCGATTTTTCGCCTGTCGTGATTTTCTCCATCCTAATAAAACGAAAACGGGAGCATTTTCAATATACTGGTGAAACAATAAATTCGAACACTCCCGTTTTCGTCGTGGAGTTTGTGCCGCTGAAAGTAAAGTGAATATGTTACTCAGAATAATTTCTGTACAACTAAATCGTGGCTAACGATACGCGTTGACACAGAAATAAAATACAAAAGTTCAGTTTTCGTGGTTGCGAATTCTCCGTATATATAGAACTATGATCAGAAGTCCCTAACCGGGTTCTCATTAGCACGAGGTTGGAGGCGAAAATGCCCGTCAACTGGCCATTTTGAGGCACCTACGAGATCGATAGAAAAAAAATTGACGGCAATTCGAGTGATATTTTTGATGTCTCATTTTCTTTAATAAACAGATGATATGGAAGGACAAAGATATAAATGTTTCCCTCTGCTTGTCCCTGTCAGGGCTTCGGCGTAATAGTTAGTTTGTGCACAACTCCTATGTCGAGGGAGCCATTATTTCATTTCTGCAGATGTGCATGATGTGTCTCATACATTTTGACTGCAAAAAGGGAGTAGTTGAGTATTTCATTTGTGCTACGGGGGAGATGTCAACAGACATGGATGCTGGTGTTTTATTCACTCACCAATCCAGAACGACGTTTCCATGTAATAAAATGACAGACGTCAGTGTTTCCAACAACATGTTAATCCAGTTTATAATCAACGGGGAATCATCTTTATGGAGCGGACGAACAAAAAATATGCACCCTCGCTGGGTCAGTCACATTGACATCTCACCAGTGACGTTGTAATTGTAGACAAGTCAATGTACTATACAACCCGATCATCATTGCAGGAATTTAGACGTTTAGTTTTTATGTATTTTCAATCCTTGACAAGCTGGACATTTCACTTTTTACTTTGTGTTTGATGGATAATGAACCAAACGTCGGCATCACTGACTGCAGGCACATGTCGCAATACTGTCGGGCTATCATCCCTATTGCGGTAATGGAAACTTCCACTGACCCGGTGTTGTAATCCCACAAGGCTTCCCGACTGACGGATCGAATTGGAAGAGTTCACTTTCAAAATAGGGAAGTAAGGCACAAAAGTTTTCAACACGCATATCGCTTATTGCTTTTCAACAAAAACAACGTGAGGGCAGATCTTTCTTTCGTTTCGTAGACTATATTTTCTTTGTATTTCATTCTTGAAACTTGCCACTCTGGCGGACAAATTCACGACCTACGCAACTTAATGATAACTACACAGGGAATGCTTGAAGTTGAAGAAAAAGAAAAAAAACATTTACGGTGACAGATGGCTGATAAAAACTTTTGGGTCGGTAGCTTTTCGATGGGGCGGGCGGGTTACGCCAACTGACATATTTTAAGTATGGCCCAGTCTTTTAAATGAACTATGATAGAGATATCAAACATAATACACGGTTATCAATAGATTACAACGATCACGGTGAAGCGGTCAGCCATTTTAGATCTTCCGTGAATATCAGCGTAACATATAATTCGAACACAAGCATTTTTCTGGAATTAGCGTGACAAATAATTCGAAAGTAGCCAATTTTTGAAGTTGCAAGTTTCATCACTGCATCATCACTGCATCGCGAATTATTAGGGAAACTACCGTACTACTTGAAAAGAAAGCATATCCAAACATCTTAGATGTTTTGACCCTGTAGTTTTTTTATATAAATCTTTTTTGGTTTGAAGGAGATAATTTAAGAAATAACATTTAAGAAATAACATTGATTTCAATCAGATTTTAGGGTTCAGTGAAAAATGTGCTCTCAACATGCCATTTTAGTAAAAAATTAACATGGATTGGTGAACATTCATTTTCTTTGCTTATTTTTGTACCGCCTGTATGACTGTTTGAAATTAGTCACAAGTAATGGTTCATTCAGCATGCTGATTTCTGGCAATAGAGATAGACGTGCCAAAATTGCATGTTAATACATAGGACAAAACCTCAAATCCAAAGAGTAGGTAGGCTGAAAATCAAGTGTAAATTTTTGTCAGACAAATGAAATTATAGCTGTTGATGAGAGTTTGAGAGATGTTCTAGGATCGGTATTTATTCTCAGTTGATATGAATGCTCACTTGTCTATAAATGTTGGTTTTACGGGATATTTTGGGACTTGTGGTAAATGAAAGGTAACGAAACCCTGTAAAAATGTATATATCATTAGTGCGTCTTCATGATGTATCAATGAACAGGCATATAATTAAATTTCTATGTACATGCATGGCTCTGATAGCCAGAGACCCGCCTTCCTGTCCACTGGACAGGCATATTTCACATTTGGACGGGCAAAAATTGGAAAATTTAACATGGCAGAGATAGGAGAAAATGGAAAGTGGACAGGTAATATTTGGCACCCTGTGAGTGTGTACAAGACTGAAAATTCTGTACCAAAGTAAATTGTGAGGAGATCATGAGTACACCATGTGCGTAGTGCGTTTTGCATATTCATATCAAGAGGATGTATTATTCTATGATTTTATTCTGCAGATGGAGGACCCCTTTATTATTTCAGATTGCTGTCAGTTATGCGACCGAAGGGAACAATGTTATATTCATCTCTAAGCAGCCTTTGGACAAGATTCCAGTATGTGTCCATGGAATGCCTCACACTGATGCATCTGTATTGAAGAATGTCAAATTTATGTAAGTGGAATAATCACCCTGATGCTTCTGTATTAGAGATTGTCCAATTTATGTACATCAGTGTTGTAATTGTTTAATCCAAGGTGGACAACAGCTGGATGTCTTTAGGTCATCTTCAGGTGGTTCCTGCCTCAAACAATGTGGACAGCGTCATTACGCAGGAGTTATTTTCCCTCTAATGACTCTCCCAATGTCATATTTTGCCTTTGCTGACAAGAGATGGGTGAGATAATGACGTCGCAAAGCTTAGGGATTAGGACACTCAAATAATTTTATAGAAAAAAGTAGATCCATAACAAAAAAGAAACTTTTTTTTTTGCAATTTTTTTTTATCATGTTCACACATTTCTCTCTCCCCCAACCAACTAATGGGGGGGATTTAGGAATCACCTTGTCCAGACAATATTTTGGCTACTATTGATTGACAATTGTGTACTGACATGGAAAATGCTTACAACCTGTTTTTACCCCTCGGCCATTTTGGCCTTGGGGTATTGTCGTCGCCATGTACGTCTGCCCGTCCGTCCGTAACCGCATTTTAGGCAAAACTGCTTGAGACACAACTACCAAATTTTGAACACTTATTTATCTAGTGCTAAGTCGCCTATCGAAAGTGGCTCCCCTTGGCCCATATTTTACAGAGTTATGCCCCTTTACAGATATATTAATTTCTAATTCTGTCCTATATGCTTGAATGTAACCAACAACATCTGCAGAACTGTGTTAGATATAGCTACTATTTTTTGGAAACTTATTTATATTGTTGTATTCTAGAGGCCAACAAAAAATTACTTTCCTCAGTCCTTATTTTACAGAGTTATGCCCTTTTTTGGGGCAGTTATCTCTGATTTTGTGATATAGAAGTGAGTGAGTAGCAGGGTTTAACGTCATTTTCAACCTTGGTACAGCTTATAGCGTTGTACACACGGGTTCTCGTCAGATCACCGAAGTCAAGCAACGTTAAGCTCGGTAAATACTTGGATGGGTGCTGTACTGACTGGGCTGATCAGTGTTAACCCTTGTCCTGTCGACAACGTGTATACACGTTCCTCAACTGTCAAGTTCCCAGTGTCGACTCCGGATATATACGTTCCGAGAAACCATCGCACGTTTGATTGTTATTCGAAACAATTGGGGCCACGTGCGGAAAAATCAAACCAGGCACGGCTTACTCCAACTAAAACGTATTATTTCATTAATTATTTAACGTGAGTTCGGTGTTTATTACTAAAAAAGACACTTAGTTATGTGAAGATTGTCTACAAATGTAAAACAGAGCGTCATTTATTCGGAAAAGTTTGTTGAAACGCGTGAAAACGCACCTTGTTTACAAGTTTCTGCAAAGAAATCCCGAAAGCCCCTTCACACGTTAAAGATATGAAATTGAAGGGCAACAACTCTGCTTCCATTTCCGCACAATCTTTTGTGTGTCAAGTTGTATGAATGCATCGATTTTATTGGGTGAAAATGGTCATGTGTTTCGAGTCCTTTGCATTCAACTCCAATAAACCCGGGAAAATGCTTATCACCTGACGTAAGCCGACTTCCTGATTGGTCAAACTGCTTCAACTGCTCATTAGCATAAAATATTCACGAGTTACGCATGCGCCCTGGCCGATTTCGACGGAGTCAGAATGGCGCTTGGTTTCGCTGAGGGAAGCCACACTTCGCGTAAGCAAAAGGATTTTTACCGATTTACTCGGAATATTCAATAAATATTCAATAATCGTTATGCTACGAGTAACCAGGAATACATACTGTGACATCTATAAGAATTTAGACGAGTTATTAAGTGGAGATGAAGCAAAACAGACCATCCATCGGTAGTACTCTGAACGTGATAGAATTCTAACGTGAGTTTTACGGTACACAATTTTTGCCGAATTACGATTCCTATGTATTTCTAAAGCTGTAAAATGACAAATATGTTCTGAATGTATGTTCAGGGTTTTAAAATGATGTATCGTGCATCAAATACTATCCATTATTTCAATTTATTTATCAATTCCCATGACCAGACAGTCGCTGTTTTTTGAGCCCATTTTGAACAGTTCAACTCTGCTTGACAGCATGGCACTCACATATCGACCAGTGTATAAGTGGCCGACGGACTAGGGTTAATAGTGTTATCAGTGTATAATAGGTACAATGTATCGTGGACACTCTCGTGTTCTGTCACATGTAGGCACCGTTGTGATATGACTGAAACAAGGTTGAAAACGACAGTAAACCCTACTACTCACTCACTCACTCACTCCTGTGAATAATGCATTTGCCAGACAGCCACATAGTGAATGAAAACAAGAAGTACTCCCTTGTAGCAGCACGCTGTTCACCTGCTATTGGAAATTGTTTGAGAGAAAATCTGTTTAGTAAGGAAACTAAATTTCGCCAATTGTGAAAAATAGTCAGAAAATCAAATCCAAAAATACTATGTTTTGCAATTTTGAATTGCTTCTAGGATATCCAAGCGCTTGAGCCAATCGATAGCTCTTTCAATGGTGTATTATATGGATGTCGTCTGCTCCATTTATTCGCCAAGTTTACCACCAAAACAGAAATTAGTCCGCACAGAATGTAGATAATACTGGTTTGTAGTCTAGTATAAAATTACTTTTCTTATATATAAGCCCCTACCCGACGCTATTAAGACCCACACATTAAATTACAAATTACATGTAAGCTGGTATTAAAGTTAAATGGCAATGTTATTGCCGAGTGTACATGCCTACAAGAACACTCCACTGCATCATATCTTGATTGGTAAAAACGAGGAGGGAATGGCGATTCGAAGTCAATGAGTTGTATTCAGCCTAAACTTTTGATCGGTCAATTTCCTAATTACCTCAACGCTTTTCCTCAGACGTGTGAGTGTATAATTTACATTGTCCTACTGCTATATCTGACATTGACAATAATCAATGTGTCGTGTCATCAGTCACTTGATTATTGAATTAGTTTTGTAGAGAAGAGTACAGTATTCAATACTGTATGTGTGTATTCATCTATGTGTAGGTATTACAGCTCCCCGCGTGAACTGATCAGTTACTGTGCCAGTGTCCATCTCCAGTCTCTACACCCTGATACTATCATTGTCGATGACCTGGAATATTTTGTCGGCCAGTTAAAGGTAAGGCGGCTAGTGTATGTAATTAAGTACTATTTTTGCTTTCTTCACTTAATAAGCAGAACTCTGGATATTGCCTCTTCTTGTATCAGTTAATCGACTTGGACCCTGCTTTCCATTCTCTTAGAAACCTTCCCACCAAGTCTAAAGTTTGTACATTTCTTTGTTCCCATATAGATGTACATATTTATCAGAGTTGGTGTTTTATTTTTCTGTTCCTACAGGAATATGGACCAGAGCAAGCCTTGGCGAAATTATGTGCTTTATTGATCGATGCTGTCCATTTCATACAACAGAAAAGGTATGGCCAAAAGCTATCGGAAAATATTTGAAATATTTAAAATTTTTGCTCTCCTAGAAGAAATGTGATTAGGCCAAAATTAAAATATAGTTTGTTTGCGGTAACGTGACCGATCTGCTGAAAATGGGAGCCTAAAGGTTTAGGCCTAAAGTTCACTTGCCAGTTGCAGTTTTAACTTGCATGATGAATACTGCGTATAGTCCTGGTCAATGTAGAGTCCATGGTATGGTGAATGATCAGTATATTCAATTTGCTTTAAATTTACAATCATACCTACCCTTGCCCATTTTTCGGGGAATTTACAATCGGACCTTCTAAATCCATTACGATTACCCCCAAATCCAGAATGTTACGATCTCAATGAAATGTGATCATTTAGAAAGTTTATTCGACTGTGAATGCTTGTATTCACGATCAGACTTCGTTAATCATTAAATGCAAAATTTGCTTTGACCCAGCAATATGTGTATGTCAGGGAGCAGAGTTCTCTATCTGTTAAGAGTTGCGTCGGGTGAGTGTGGAGACTGGGGATGACAAATGATGATGACATCAGCAGCTTGAGCTCATTTGTCTTTCATTAGGAATCTCTGACACAATCTGACAACTGTCATAATGAAATTTTGCCTCAAGATAGAATGGAGTGACTCACAGTTGTCTAGAATTAAGTCCCATATTGCCCCTTTGTCCCGAGGGAACCTGTCTGTGTACAATTTGCAGATATGAATTTTTGGATGACAGTTCCGGAATGAAATATTCATGAAATCTTTGAATTCAATTCATTACTTATGTAGCTCAGTGGTGTGAATTTATAGTATGAGAAATATGTAATAATACATTTTTGTTTCGACAAACTTATACTCGATCAACAGTTTTCGCGGGGGAAAAAAAAATAGTGACTAAACAGTATTGATATTCCAAAGGCTAAATGATTAAATCACTTCAAATTCCATTCATGACGTGACGTTACTATTTTTCTTGCGATGGAAAAAGGAATAGCAAACTTTAACCCTGAGGCATTTTGCACCATTAGTATGATTAGATGACCAGGATGTTCAAAGTTCGGAAGCTTTTGGTTTGGTGATCGAAATGTTACTGTAGTGACATTAATCCGGACTATAAACATGGACTAAACCTATAATGTGATGTCTATTCCAGCAATTATTGGACATAAAATACTACGTACATTTATCGTTGCATGATATCGGTAGTTGTGCAGCAATAGCACGAGAACCGCTGAGGAGAAACACTGGCCCTCTTTTGGATCGTCATTGAATCTAGTACATTGCTTCAATATAATGCACTTCTCTGGGGGTCTCCGTAAGCCTCAGTCGTATGGATGATCTAAATTGTATAAATTGTGATGTACATGATTCCATAATATGGTTTCCTGTTGCCCTGTCTTAATAGTTCGTGTTGGAATCTTCTACTTTCATTATTTGATGGTTTGACAGGTTGAGTATTGATTCGAATGGAAACTTGAGTCACGCAAGGAGATTGCCGTTGTTTCTGAGGGCTCGTCCTCGGACTCCCAGGTGTATTATGTAGGATTGCATCTGCAATGATCAGGATATCACAGAATATGGTTACTCCGGCGGAAATCTGTTTAAGTAGGGTGAATCATTTTAGCATCTCCAGTGCAGCATGGATGATCCTAATTCGAAAATACTTCATTGTTGAATTAGCATTTTCAAGACCAAATCTGGTATATTTATTGGCAGTTGGAGAGAACTGGGATGACATGATAGCCAATCACAGATTTAGTTGGAATAGAACCCCAGTGGAGTTGAGTATTTTGGCATTTATTTCACCAGAATATTCCCACTGGCTGCTGAGATATTGCATGTCAAAGATTTCTGGGTTTGGTACAAATTTAATCTGCAAATGAGCTTTGATGATGAGTCAACTACTTTGAATCATTTAACCCCTATCTGGCATGGACGATTTGGGGTATGTGTACTGGAGAAGTATAGGCTGATTCCACTCTCTCCCCCGAATAATATTTTTGTTATACCAAAGGCTAAGAGGCTGAAATTTTCAAACTATATTTATCTGTCAAGCTCTATCAGAATATGTAAAAAAATTAGATGCAAGATGGCCACTCTGACGTGACATCGCCAGGAAGCATTTTTATACGCCCGCCGAAAAGGCGGACGTATTATGTGATGGCGGTTTCCGTCTGTCCAGTCTATATCTGGGACAGTTTCCTATCCACAGCTCCAATTTTTGGTGAGTGGATGCCCTACGGGGAGACGATGTGTCGCGTACCAAAATGAAGGTCGAGGTCACAGGTCAAAGGTCACGGGCCTAAAAAACAGAAAATCACTGAAGTGTTCGTGTCCGGTCTATATCTGTGAACGTTTTCTATCCACAGTTGCAATTTTTGTGAGTGGATACGCCAGGTGGAGACGATGTGTCGCGTACCAAAATTGAGGTCGAGGTCAGAGGTCAAAGGTCACTGTTGCCAAAAATCAGGAAATCATTGATCGTTGACAGTTTCTATCTAAAGTTCTAATTTTTGGTGAGTGGATGCCCTAGGGGGGAACGATGTGTTGCATATTAAATGTAGGTCAAGGTCAGAGGTCAAAGGTCAGTGTGATCGAAAAATCAGGAAATCGTTAAAAATTTCTATTTTTTTGTGAGTGGATTCAATAGGCGGAAATGAAGTGATGCATACCAAAAATTAGGTCAAGGTCAAAGGTCACTGACCCCAAAATTAGGAAATTATTAAAAATAACATTTTTTTGTGTCAGTAGATACATTAGGGGACCAAAATGTAGGTCAAGGTCAAAGGTCAAGGTCACTGTGACCCAAAAATCGTGAAATTGTTAAAAATCATGAATTTTTGTGTCCATTGAGAAATTGAGGGGAGACGGTTTGCATATACCAAAATTTAGGGCAAGATCAAAGGTCAAGGTCACTGTGACCCCAAAATCAGGAAATCATTAAAAATCATGATTTTTTGTGTGCAGTGATAGATTGAGGGAAGACGATGTTTTGTGTGCCAAAATTGAGGGCAAGGTCAAAGGTCAAGGTCACTGTGACCCCAAAATCAAGAAATCATTAAAAGTCACATTTTCATATGCCTGTCGAAGACGAGGTCGTGTAATGCGATGTTGCGTTCTGTCCATTGATCCATTACCATTTGTTGTTCATGCGATAGCTCTAGTTTCAAGGTATGGATTGGTACCAAACTTTGAGTATACTTTACTCGCATGGCAAAGTGGAGCCATACATATGAGATCAATTTGTCAAAGGTCTACGTTGCAGTCCCCCGAAACTGAATCAAGCTTAGCTGACTAAATGTGTTGGAATATTGTTGGAATATTCGAAGTTCTTTCCCCTGCATTTATATGGTATTGTCCTGTGGAGTTGTCTCCCATGTTTGAAACGCTTCATTTAGTTAAACTGTTGTGAAATAAAAACCATACATTTACTAATTTAACAGGGAGAGGAGTCCTTTATGAACTTCACACCTGTTTATTAACTCAAGAACAAAGGTTTACTTCATCTCTTTCTTCTTCCTTCATGAAAAATTCTCTCGTCTGAAAGGAATCCATTTGCAGGAAAACTACTATTTTCTTGTGTTTGACTATTGTCAATTTCAGTGTGGGATATGTGAGCTCTCAGCTCTTGCTTGAAGGTCAACTAGTTACCAAGAGTTAAGCTCATTTTAGTTTATCATTCAATATAAGATGTGATATGTTACATTCTCATAAGCAAAAAATTGTAGACCTTTCTCTGGATTGCTAGATCAATTGGAATCAAGGCTATTAAACATCCTTGAAATTTGAACCAATGTAATTATATACGGGCGTATATTGAAGCCCCTTTGGCTCTTGTTCGGTTTATTTTGATGAATTTTTGGCACAAAAATTGCTTAGTATGTTACAGAACGACTATTATAGAAGAAACAAAATACTTTCATTCTCTTTGAACATGTTGAAGAGGAAAAACGACAAAATAATTTGGGAAAAAGAGGGCGAAAAAAAGCAAATTCCTGGTGACCTGAATGGGCACCATTTAGAAGTTCCCCATGATGCTTTGCACATAGGATTATGCAAATAGGCTCAAAATGACACTGATATGATCAGCTATGGATAAGGTTCATTTTCTAAATCATTTTCATTCCAGAGGAGAAAAGTTTGCCAGTAGCTAAAAATTTCATCTTTTCCTAAAAACTAAGAAGATCATGCATGTCATGCCACGATGTTGATCTTGTATGAGATTTGGGGCAGGAGACCAGGTGGTCAGTCCAATTCAAAATACTGGATAAAATTTGGTGTCACCAGGCTTAGTTTTGCATAATCTAGGAATTTGTATGGCCTACTTTTAATGGTTTAACCGTATACTGATATACGGGATTAGATAGGAATTATATAAAAAGTTCGTATTTTCTAAGAAGTTAAAATGTCACTTCCTCCAAAATGCATCGATATCTTTCTGGAACAATGATGAATCAGAAAATCAAATAAAAATCGGAGGTTACCAGGCTTCGATTGTAGACAGTAGCATGTCAACATGAAAAACCATGACCATGAGGCCAAAATAACCTGATTTCGCTAAGTCAGTTTGCCAGCATTCTTTTGTTGAGGTTGTATTGCCTTAAAATTTTGGAAACACAATATCCAATACAAAAGTGCTTTCACAAGTGTTCTCTAAAATATTTACGTTTTCCTTTTCGATTAAATTTCCTTTAAATATCGCTGTTTTGATAGATGTGCAGAAATATGCGCAGAAGACCGAAATTTGGATTTGTGTAGAATCCTCCAATATAAAATCAGAAAGTTTCAGCCCTCAATGTCTGTTTGTTTCGGAGTTACACGGAAAAGTTCACTTGTGTGAGGGAGGGGGGATCCCCCCCCCCCATACCCTCTGGTCCAGTTAAGAAATTCCAGTGCATGATGGGATATCTTAGTTTGATAACATTTGATTGGTCAGTTCTTTTTCTAAATAAAGTAACTTTATTTTCATTGCAGGGCTCCCATTGGCCCTATTTTTCCCTATATTTTTTGCTCTTCACTATTTTTCCCTATATTTTCTCAAATTTGACCGATTTTGCACTATTATTCCCATATTTTCGCACAGCTCTGACCTTGTATTTATTGTGATATATATACACAAATAGTTGGCTTATTTAAATCCTACAAAATAACAACGTGACCAAGTCAGAAGTGTCCAAACTAAATTGTACTTTGTTTCTTCTTTACTAGAGGAGTGGAGGTCGTTGTCTTTTGTTGTTTTCGGATAAAAAACACTGATCCTATGAGATTGTAATTAACAAGTAATTATCCCTGTTGGTGACTGAAATGCCCTGTTTTCTGGATTTTGCTCTATATTTTGGTCATTATATCCCTATATTTGCCCTATATTTTGGTCATTTTATCCCTATATTTGCCCTATATTTTGGCTATGGGTCAATGAGTGCCCTGCCATTGGCTTGCAGAGAAAATCAGACTTCATGGATAGGTTACATGTAATTTACTTTGGCAGGTCAGACCAGGATCATCTTGTACTATTCAACTGGTATCATGTTTCTGATTTTGTTGAGGAACATTTTTATCAGTGTACTATTTTATCTGTTTATGTGAAAGAAGATAACAAATGAGTTGAATTGTCAGGGAAACTTCTACAAGGAATTCCTCTGTATTTCGATATATAGGTATTCAAATGTATTTGACCCAAAAACATGATGGCTAATGAAGACAGATATTGTGAAAATATACATGCATCAAAATTTGTGGCTTTTTTAATCTTTCGATGAGGATATTATTTGAACTGCTAGTACCTTTATATAAATAGCTTCGATTTGGTGGTTTGACATATAGGTGAACGAGTTATTAGAGCCGGCCCCTGTACATCATGCATGAACCAGATTGTACTGCACAGCACCATTCTAATCTTACTCTGCCAAATCTGTAATTGATTAATCTCTGTTCACACTCGAGGTCTCCCCATGTCAATCAGCTTATACGCACCAACTACTCAGATACTGTACAGTTTGAACCATGCAACATTTACCACTGCCAGAACTCCTGACACACACACCATGATTTCATTTCCTGATAGTTTCTCATCCTCTGTTCCCCACTGCTGTAGAGAGTCCAATTTTGTAGAAAGCTTTATGGCATTCTGAGGCCCGAATCTGGCAATGGGAGGTGATAAGTTGAGAGAAATATCTCATTGCAAGATTGCAGTGCAATGTGGATTTCCAGGCACAAGCAAGCACCTGCTAACATCATGAGTGAGCCAGCTTGGACTGGACTGAATGTCTTCTGTTTACTGGGTTACTGGAACAGTTCCTTTAATTGAGGTTCGGAATTTTGCAGATGACCTGTTGTATTCTGCAATTATTTGATGGTGCTTCTCTGCCTTGTCACAGCAATGGGTTATTATAAAATCTCAATGGCTGAATATCTTCCAGGTTTGAAGAATTTGATTGGTCAGTTCAAATTTTGAAAAAGAGATCTGATAAGTTTATTGGGTTTTGGAGAAACCTGAAAGAACATTCAACCAACCACAGACTTTCCGTACTGGTACATTATAAAGTCAGAAAGATCTTTCACAACAAACAGGGTTCATATGCTTCTTGAAAAGTCCTTAATCTCCTGGAAATAAATTGCTAACCTGGAAAGTCTTGGAAAATGCTCAAAAATAAACTCCTGGAAGAACTACACTTTCAGCTTCTGGGAGAACCAGCGATCTGATGCCACGCGTTACTGTGTCAAAATTTGCTCCTTAACTTCGTTAATTGCTCATCTTTGTTGTGAGTTAATGTACTAAAGACTCCTGGAAAGTAAAAATTATTTACCTGGAAAGTCCTGAAAAACTCCTGGAATTTTTGCCTGCTGTAAGTGTATCAACCCTGTACAAACAAACCCGTGATTTAAGGATTTTGCAAACTCATGCTTTATAGGGCCTGTACGTCTCACATGAAAATCGACGAGAGTAGTGCGGGTTTGATAGTAATGCACAGATTCAGTGTCACAAAGACGTTGTATGACGATGTTATTCTGGACGTGTCATCTTTGTGACATTGAGCAGTCATTTTCAAATTCCTATCACCTTGCGTAGGAGACATGGGTACTCTATTTACATCCTCTGTCACTGGATGTTGGCGAGTCCTTGCGAGACCTCATCCACTATTGTCATATTGTTAGAATGTTGCAAACTCATAATTGATTGTCAGAAGAACTGTAAGCATCAAAAACTTGAGATCTCCTCTTTGATTGGTTGTCAGGAATATTGCAAACCTATTGTTAATTGTCAGAAAGATAGTAAACTCATATCCTTCAAATGCTGTCAGCAAGATTGTTTATGGTGGTAAGATATATTGCTGACTCATCCTTATTGTCAGCAAATTTGCACATTCACTGTATATTCCCAGAAAGATTGCAAAGTATTCCTTGGCTATCAGAATGTGAGTACACAGATCTGATTGTCAGAAAGATTGCAAACTCAGGCTTGATTATCGGACATTGCAAAATATTCCTGCATGCTTGCTTGATTGACAGATTGATAGAAAACTTAACTGCAATTGCAAACCAATTGTTGGTTGTCATACAGATTGTGAACTCTCCCATTCTCGTATAAAACAATATAAACTCATCCTTTATTGTCAGAAGGTAAGCAGCCAAACTCTTTGACCATCTCGGCTGAGTCCCAAAATATTTTCAAACAGTGCAAAGCAACCTGGAAGAAGATCAATGATCAAAGTGTTTTTTGGCAGATTCCCTCATTCCTAGGTGTTTCTAATCTATATGCCAATAACCTGAGGTGTTCTTGTGTACACCCCATGTCATGGTCAGAATAGGTCTCAGCTCCTCAGAGAGCTTGTCATAAGAGGTGACTAACTGGGGCACCCGTGAGGTTCCCGGGTGTGAAAAGAAATAGGACCCCAACATCATGATATGACTGAGATATAGTTAAAAGTGACGTTAAATCATATTTACTCAATATGCCAATAAAGTCAGGTAGACCTGTTGCAGAACAAAATGTGTATCACCTATAGAAGCAAGAAGACTTCTCCTACGCAACTATGCTTCCACATTTGATTTGCCATAGTGATTAATGTAGCAACAACAAAACAACATAAAATTTACGTGCAACAACAACGTCAAATTTGACTGGTGTCCACATAAATTAAATTCTCTGGATTGCTCCCTACATCTCAATGATTAGATTAGCATCTTTTTGATTGTTAGAAAAATTGCATACTCCACTCGGGTTGTCAAGACAAGTGCAAACTGATCCTTGATTGTCTGAAGGACTGCTAACTCATTCTTCCTTGGAAGGAGACATACAAACTCACCCTACACGTGGGGTTCCCGGGTGTGGAAAGGAATAGGACTCGTACGTAGTGATATTACTGAAAGCGACGTTAAATCATTTTCACTCACTCACTTGACACCCTCCCTAACGCGCAGGAAAAATATGTATTCCTTAGGGTTTTGTACTAATGGCAATTGCTTATACTAAAGGTTGTTTATCTAGTGGATTATCATGCAAACACATGGCAAAGTGTCTGTTAAAACTGTTAATATTTGTACTTTTGTTCATTGCAGTGGTAAACACTGTCCCCTTATTATGGGCTTAGATGACAAGCTGAAGTCTACGACAACTGCCTTGTGGAGGTTTCCCATACAAATGGCTGCTGTCCGAGGTATGTGTGGTACTATTCTCAAATTTTATTTCTGAACATGTTTGAATAACCAAATTTTAATTCTCCTTAAAGGTGAAATGCAAAGGTTTTAAATTCTCCATTTTACATTTAATATAAGTTGAAATGATAGAAATACCAGTATATCTATTTCACTTGGATGAATTTGAATTATCTTGTCTGTTATAATCTTTTTAAAAGTTGGTATCCCTAGCCCAGCTGAATTCAGATTTGCAAAACATCATCGCTTATCTTTCCTTGATTGTGACATCACATC
The DNA here is from genome assembly GCA_036873755.1 of Hanleya hanleyi. Taxonomy (NCBI): domain Eukaryota; kingdom Metazoa; phylum Mollusca; class Polyplacophora; order Lepidopleurida; family Hanleyidae; genus Hanleya; species Hanleya hanleyi. Next base: position 19,756 of record JAVTVY010003672.1, on the reverse strand, counting down.
AGACCAGCCGCCTGGAGACGGAACATTACAAGTATTGACGACCAGCCAGGTGGTCAGATGTGATATCACAAACCAGCGTCAAACAAGGGAAGATAATCGATGCAGATTTCATTTATGAAATCTTCCAGGCTTGAGATACCAACTTCGAAGCACTTCTCAAAAGCTACCAGGAGACAAAATACTTCAAATAAAATCAAATGAAGTAGTTCGGCTGATATTTCAATCATTAAATGGACCATGAAAAATATAAAGAGAAAAATATGAAAACCTTTGCATGGCGGGGGGTGGGGGGGCCTCTGCTCTCTGCACCTGTGACTTTGAGCCTACCCCCAGAACAGAGGGTTATGGGTAAATTCAAAATGGTGGCCTGTGGGATAGGAATTAAGTGACGTTTTCTTTGTATTTCTTCAATTTTTTTTTGCCTTTCCATGATTAGAAGTGCCCAAACTCAATTTTGTTTCACATCAGATAATTATTAACAAATTCTTCAGTGTTTGTGAAGAAATTTGCAGAATAATGCCTTTGGGAATCAAATAGTTGCTTGCAACTTTTTACATTTTGGTGGACTCAAAAATATGGCGTAATAAGTTAGATCTATTAGGTCTCCCCTAAACTTGTAAGCAAAACTGTATTGGTTGTTCTGATGACTTCATTTACATTTGACCGCAGGTCCAGTTGCTGGAGATGAAGATTGTCAGTTGTCCTTAACCCTCGACGACCAAACAGTGAGGTGTAGATATGCCATACAAAATGCAGGGATATTCCTGTCTACTGTGAACATTGAGAAAGTCTGAATCTCGCTGGTCATTTCTGCTCAACTCTTTCTGGCAATGGGACCAGGAGATAAGCTTGCTAGTTCTGTTAGGTGATTGGTCAACTGGGCCAAAATTGACACACAGGAAGTGGCAATCACAGGGTCTGATTAGAAAGTTGGTATTGTGCAAGTCCCTCATTCTTAGCTAATTCAACCAAAGTAACTGAACATGATAAGAGGTGCTGATAAGAGGGGAAGGGAATTACTAAATACTGTGTACTTGCATTCTCATGGCATCAGATTGTATTCCAACTGATTGCATGAATTGGGGCTGAAAACATGGAGAGCAGCTTTTGTGTCTTGGCCAATCAACATCATCCGTTATCAAATGGAACGGAGTGAGCTCAGGATATCTCAGCTATCTCAGCTGTTGATATCTCAGCTGTTGACAGTTCAACAGTTTAAGCCTAGTGCACGCAGGAGTTTTTGAATACCAGTTTCTGGATATTTTGACACCACACCGGTGCGTGACTTCAGGATGTTACACACTCTGACATTAGGAGAATGTGTATGCGCTGAGCCAGTGGTTGCTCGGAAAAAAAAATTCTTCTTGGGAGAGAAAGTTCAGACTCAGAGTTTGCTGATACAGTGAATTCCAATGTGAAGCAGGAAAACTTCATTTTGACAATGTATTGTGCTTTCTTCAGCCAGTGGCAAATTCCATAAACTTCATTTGACAGCTCCATCCTTGCTTAAAATTCTCAAGTCTGGGAATATCTTGAGGAATGCATCTACACTTCTCCCTCACTATAACACGCCCCTTTATAGCGCGCGTTTCAGTTTAACACGGTACTAAACGTGTCCCCCGATTTTTTTGCCTATTTTGCACTCGTAAGAAAAAAAAAAAAAAAAAAATATTTTTGCACTCGTGTTCGTGGAAAAATACATGGGAAGACTTTTTATTCACAAATAATAATGAAAGAATGCAATGTTTTACCTTTGAATAAAGTTGAATGAATGGCTGAGTGGCTTACATATAACACTGATGGTTGTGGTGATTTTAAAAATATTGTATTGTAAAAATAATTTCCCGTAAAGATAGACTGTTTACGGGCGACTGGCGCACGTGGTGCTGATGAATTGTATACTGTGAACGCTTGGCCTTGAATAAAAGACAAACTTGTTGTCCTGGCTGGAATCCTTGAGGCTTATAACACGTTTAATTATCATCTCTGTGTTAATTACTCGGATTATAAACACAGAAAACGAGTCCAGCTGTTCGCGGGAACAGGAAGTGGCATCTTGAACTCCGCGCACTTTGACCCTGCAGAGCGAGGCCCTGATAAAGCAAGCCGCCTTTCGCACCTCAATAATCCCCTATTGTTTTACGTTATTTGGTATCGCGGTACATGCTCTAACATGACTCTTCAAAAACCTTTATATACAATAAAAATTTAATCAGAAATCAATGTGCCCCCTCTGAAAGTACTGCAGCTTCGCAGTATTCTTGACTATGCCCGACAAGAGAAACGAGGTGCCCAGAAACAGGGGAAAATTAGTGACTTTTTTAGTAAAAATTAATGTACCGTAATCCAAGTGCTTCATCCAGGTGTTTAATTTCCCCATATACATTATTGAACCAGTGCTTTATTTACGTGTTTATTGTGATAAAAATGTTAAAATATTAATCTACATGTAATAAAACTTGAGTCGGAAAAATATTGCAACTTTCTATAGATCTAAATTCTAAGAATGCAACGTGCTATTGTTCTCATCTGTGCTTATAATCTGGTTCATAGTTTCTGTAATTTATTCACTTGCATCTGTTGATTGTGATAAAACTGATATGTTCGTATTAGATTATATTAAATTATTATTTTCTCTAACTCAAATCCATGTCTTTATTTGTCTTTCGGTGTGCTTGTTAATTATAGACTGGTTGCCCCACTTTAACATACACATGGCCCAGTTTCCACGTGGCCTAGTTTCCACGTGACTGTTACCTTGGACTCACAGCTGACACGAGGTCAGGCCGCCATCTTTATTATGACGACTCTTCCTGGTGTTTCATTCAGCAGTGCGCGGCATTGTTGCCGTCACATGGGATGTTAATAACATCGTGTGTTCGAATTAATATCCAGCTAAATAAACTAACTGCAAGCTGGGATCTTCGAAATGTCCACATCTGGCATTTAACTGTTTTGGTACATTCAAAGTTTTTACGTGAATTATCGGACTTCGCGACCACTCCAGCGGGAGATAGACATTCTGCCGATTTTACTGGCATGTCTGAGCGATATCATAAAATCAACAAAGGAACAGACAAACAACTTTGTGAGTAAAATAAATAAATATTATCGCTAAGTTAACTATTTCATTTGTATGGTCCTCACACGTCAACCAGTTGATTGTGTACCTGTCAAGAATCGAGCTATTGTTCAAACAACTCCATTGTGTGACCATTTAACAATGGATTCATTTTAGTGCGGTTCACGTATAGCACGGGTGATCTTTTGTCCCCCAGTCGGCGTATTATATTGAGGGAGAAGTGTATAATGTGAAATAACTGGCGGGGATTTCCCCGCAGTACTGAATCCCTGATTTTTGAATTTCGTGTCATCTTAAACGAAGGACAACATTTCCTTCAATTTTGCTAACAAATAATTGTATTGCACATCATAGGATTTACCCTGAAGCTTCTGCACCAATCATTTGTCTACACACGTATATTACTATATTAATTACAACTGTGTTCCTAATGTTTGGGTGCACACTGTGCATGTGATCAATTTCCTGAATTGAACTGAATTCAACCTTGCTGGTCTACAGACTGACAGATGATGGCATGCAGTTGTCAGTGCAGTTGTTAATGTACAGGGAGCTTTCTATGAATGAGTTGCAACCCCAAAAGGCTTAAAATTTATCAGGCACAGACCCATGTTTTTACCCCTCTGCCATTTTTGGCCATGGGATATTGTCATCATCTTGTACGTCCGTCTGTCCGTACGTCCGTACGTCCGTTCGTGAGCGAGATAGCCGGAAAACTGTTTCGCTGATGAGTTCCAAATTTGGTATGCTTATTTGCCTAGTCAAGGACCAGAAGCCTATAGAATTGGGACCTGATTGGTACCTTAGCAGCCATCTTTAATTTCATGCAAAATGGATAATGATCCATATCTCGGAAACCATTCAACTGTTCAATACGAAATTCATCGATACATCAAGCAACTTTCAACGAATTACCAAACAAGCTTTTCTGATTAGCTGGGAACCCTGGATGCCATCTTTAATTCATGCGAAATCGATAATGATAGCATACATATCTCGGTTACCATTCATTTGTTTTATATGAAGGTAGGTATGTATCATCAATACATCCAGATACTTTGAATCGGGACCTGATTGACTGAAAACCTTTGGTGGCCATCTTTAATTTAGGCAAAATCATTAATGATCTATCTCTGATTCCGTTGGAGTGCTCAGTGGAAAATTTGGTATACATCATTGATGCATCAAGAGACTTACGATGAATGACAGATCTGGTTTCTCTGATTGGGCGGAAATCTTGGCGGCCATCTTTAATTTATTCAGAATCTTTAATGATGTTTATCTCTGATACCATTCAAATGTTCTATACGAAACTTGATTTACAGCATCGATGTATGAAGAGACTTGCATTAATGAATAACCACATTACTTCCTCTGAGTGACGGGAAGGATGGGCAACCATCTTTAATTTATGTAAACTCATTAATGATCTCTATCTCTGACACTGTTCAAATACTCAATGTAAAATTTGGTATACATTATCGATGCATCATCTCGGTTACTTCTACACGATGTGCCTAGGATACAGTACTATACTATACACAATTTTTTGTAATTCAGCATCGCAGAAAACCACCATCGATTGCGTTTTCAATGGTAAAAGGGTTAGGAAAGAACTAAAAATATACTTCAATGCAGAGTGATTTTGATTGACGCCAGAAATCGCTCAGAACGCTTCTTCGGCGATCTAGACCCCAGGAGCATCTGGGGCCTGGGCGGCCCCTGGATCCTCACCTAAAGTGCAATGATAGTGGCCGTACCACTTTGAATTTGCTTCCGACGCCCCTGTATTAACAGACAGTGTCAACATACTGTTCCAGCTGTCTCCCGTTCAGTGATTGGTCATTTGACCCCGCCATTTTAAACTAATACGAGCATTTTCATTGGATCACTATTAGATAAGACCCACCCCAATCTTCATACACAACCATGTGACTGTCTCAGTTGACTGATGACATAGCGCGGCCTCATTTTTGAATCTGCCGTCTAACTGGGAAAATGTTGTTGTTGCTGCATCAGCCGATCATAGCCACCTGTAGAAGATACTATAGGCTAATACATGTAGGCTACCATGCCATGAGATGATGCTTGGGATTGCATTTCGCTCACTTGCACCTACAGGTGGCGACAACTGGTGGCAATTTAAAATTTGGTTTCCGGGCAACAGGTTGATGCCTTCAGCTTCTCGTCAAATTTGGTTTGCAGATAATGCCTTGAGATGTCACTTGGGGATGCTTCTCGGTGCTTCACTCCATGGAAACTATATCACAGAAGCAATCAACTTTCAGTCAATCGTTCTGAGTTGATCTTAAAACTTGGGAAGGCAGAAAGACCCTTCCACATCCAACGCCTATGAAGCAGCAGTTGCCTCCCTCATGTATATCCCCTAAGACCAACAATGCTAAAAAATATTGCTGCCATTTCGGCGGGGGACCTAGCATCCTCTGGCTGCTTGTTAAAAATAGATCAAGGTCAGAGATATTCTTCAATAGACTTCAGGTCCAGCCATAAGTGGTATAAACTTGGACAATGTAGATATAATTTTTCATGAAATATTGTACTAAATAGAATCGGACCTGGATAAAGTAGGTCAAGGATAAAATAGGTCAAAGTCAGTCATCTTCAGCACACCTTCATGTTATATCATAATAAACAGTATATGACCTTGAAAACAATAGGTCAAGGTCAGTCAACTGGGATAGGCTTCTAGTCAATCACCAATTGCATAAGTAATATGAATTTGGAGACCCCAGCTTCAATCATTCAAAAAATATAGCAAATACTAAAATTTAACCTCAATAAAATAGGTCAAGGTCAGTCATCTTCAGTACACATCTGGACCTTCCCCAGATGTATACATAGTATCAATTTGGAAAGCCTGGATATATTTCTTCATGTTAGACCATAATAAACAGTATATGACCTTGAAAAAAATAGCCCAAGGTCATTCAACTGGAATAGGCTTCTAGTCAATCACCAGTTGCATAAGTAATATAAATTTGGAAACCCTACTAGCTTCAATCCTTCAATAAATATAGTAAATACTATAATTTGACCTTGATAAAATAGGTCAAGGTCAGTCATCTTCAGTACACCTCTGCACCTTCGCCAGATGTATACATAGTATTAATTTGGAAAGCTCAGCTTTATTTTTTCATGTTATATCATAATAAACAGTATATGACATATAAAAAAATAGGTCAAGGTCAGTCAACTGGAATAGGCTTCTAGTCAATCACGAGTTGCATACACAATATGAATTTGGAGACCCTAGCTTTAATCCTTCAAAAAATATAGCAAATACTAGAATTTGACCTTGATAAAATCGGTCAAGGTCAGTCATTTTTAATAGGCTTCTGACCCTTCACCCGATACATATGTGGTATGAATTCACAATGCCTGGCTATAATTCTTCTTGAGATATCCTGTTCACAAGAAAGATGGACAGACAGACGGACAGACAGATGACGCTGACAATACTCTTTAGGCAAAATTTGCCCGAGGGGTAAAAAATGAAGTAAAAGTGGCTGTATTCGATTAGAAAATGTTGTATCGTAACTTGGCATGAAAGAGTCAGATAGTGTATGGAAAATACTCAGTAATTCATTGGTGTGAGTGCAATAGAACCTGCAGATTTTTACAGCTTGTTTACTGGGTCAAAAGCATCAGAAATCTCAGCCAAAGACAATACTAGATGCATGCAAGTCATCATGACCTGGAGTTAGAAGAAGCTCAATCTTATTAAATTAATATCCTACCAATACTCCCCAATCGTATACATGTACTTGTCGCGTTGTACATGTAGGATCTTACTGATATCAACTGAATTTGGTGTTCAGAGCGCCCAGGTCATAAATATTTAATAGTCTTATGACATCATGGCTGCATTTTAACTACTTTACTTGCAGATGTGGAGGGTGGATAGGGTCATCGTATCCGCTGTAACCTAAGGTTTATGCCAAGGACCAGTTCATATTATTTCTACCCTGCCATTTATTGAGTGAGTGAGTGAATAGAATTTAACATCGCTTTCAACAATATTTGAGCTATATCACGACGAACCAACTAAGCACCACCCAGCCCAGTTGTGTTCCTGCTGCTTCAAAGAAGAAATCTTTGAAGCAGCATGGAACCATACACCCTCCATCCACCCTACAAAACACTGAGGACAGCGCACAGGACACAGACAGGACGCTTACATGGTGCAATAAAGACAGGTGATATTACAGTGCTAGACATTTGTTGACACGGTCACACCATAAGTGTCAATCTGGCAGGAAAGCGGCAACATCCAAGGAGATACCCCGACAGCATGGCACCTGGTTCGGCTGAGCCAACAAAAAAGCCCTTACCGTTATGTTTTCTTCAAAGCACTACATGACGAGTTCTTGGGAATGGTGAACACTTCCATAGCGCAAGCCGGTTAGATCCCACAAGCGACATATCCAAACAGGGGAGCAGATAGGATAGAACTTTGATTAGATTGGAATAAGCTCGGACTATAGTTAGAGCGCAATTCCAGTTGCCTCTCACATTACCATGATCACTTTTTATTGCGCGCTTTGAACTCATTTCGAAGTAAGAACAGAAATAATGTTCGACCCAAGTAAACCTTGCTGCTCCAAAACAACCCATGACGCAATGCATACGATTGACAGCTCAGATGTTTACATCAGAAAAGGCAGTGGCCGATGCGATGCCTGGAAGTTTGTTATGGGGTACATGTAGTAAGCCCTGTAGGAGAGTTACCGTAATCATTAATGCATGCATAGTCACATATATGCAACTCAGTGTATGTACATGTAGCCACGAATGAGTTGCACATCCTTACTAGGACAGATATCAGTATCATCCTTTTCTTCGTGGTCAAATATGACAAAAATATATAATTGACCTATGGCATTTAACAGGTTGTAAACATGTCAAATGTACTTCTCTCCCCCAACACAAAGTATCTGGCTCATTCCTGCAGCGCAATTAAGTACACGTAAATAGCACCCAGTCAGGCCACTATCTTCCTATCACGTTCAATTGTTGAAAATGGGAGAAGTGCAAGAAACGCTCCAATGCGCATGAGCCGTTTTAATTTGTAACACGCCTCCATCTCGGTTACCCCCAGCAGCTGATGACGCCTTCTTCTTTACCACATATCGTAAAGTGTTCATATTATTTCCATTTTAAAATGGTGCATGCGCATTGGAGCGTTTCTTGCACTTCTGTCATTCAGCATTTGAGGGAGGGAGGGAGGGAATTTGGCTTAATGTCACACTCAAGTTTGTTTCACTCATATGGTGACAGTCAGTTTGGTTGGTGGAGGAAGCCGGAGTACCCGGAGAGAACCACCGCCCTTCGGCAAGTAACTGACAAACTTTCACACATGGACCAGCTGGACTCGAACCTGTGCCGGTTCAGCGGTGTGAGGTTAGCGGTCACCAGCGAAGCGCCTTAGACCACTCGGCCACCGAGTGCCCTTCAGCATTTGAACATGATAGGAAGATAGTGACCTGACTTGGTGCTATTTACGTGTACTTGCGCTGCAGGAATGAGCTACATGTAGATATAGACCTAGTAGTGCTCTCCCCGCTAAAGGAGGAGAGTCTGAGCCCTAGCGTTAGATCATTTAGAAAGACGCGTTTGACCAGAAAATGTAGCGCACAATACAGCACGGCAGACAAATCGACCAATCTAATGTCGTCACACATACCTTAAATACTTGGAAAGGATCACGGTATGCTTACAGCCACGATCATCTCAAGGTACTCCTTTCGGGGTCTTTTCTCTCGCACCTGGCCAGTTAAATTTCTCCTCGAGTCCGACTCAATTTCAACTTTCGAAAGTTGGTTGCACGCGCATGCGTCAAATAGTGACATCATCACGGTCACAGTTTTTAGCCAAACAGGTCTCTACAAGTGCAAACGATCGGTAGATATAGCTTTATTACAGGTAGAGATCGTTTGCACTTGTAGAGACCTGTTTGGCTAAATACCGTGACCGTGATGATGTCACTATCGCAATCTTCCGGTTACTTGACGCATGCGCATGCGACCAACTTTCGGAAGTTGAAATTCAGTCGAGGAGAAATTTAACGGGGTTGACCTGTGCGAGAGAAAAGACCCCCGAAAGGAGTACCTTGAGATGATTGTGGCTGTATAAGCATACCGTGATACTTCCCAAATATTTAAGGTATGTGTGACGACATTAGGTTGGTCGATTCGTCTGCCATGCTGTATTGTGCGCTACATTTTCTGGTCAAACATGTCCTCCTAAATGATATAACGCTAGGGCTCTCCTTTAGTAGGTCTATAAGCCAGATACTTTGTGTCCGGGGAGAGAAGTATATTTGACATGTTTACAACCCGTTAAATGCCATAGTCAATTATATATTTTTGTCATGTTTGGCCATGAAGAAAAGGACGATACTGATGTCTGTCCCAGTAAGGATGTGCAACTCAGCACTGCTCAGTCGTGGCTGCAGTGCATACACTGAGTTGCATTATAAGGCCGAACAAACTGGCCCCGCAGGGGCCAGTAGTTTGGCCTATATTGGTGAAAACACAACAACAACAACAAGACAACCATACCGTTCGCATCACTTTTTCGTTTGGGGGCGGAGCTTGTCGTTCAGGAGTTGCTAAGGTCTGGAGGCCGCCATTGCTCCCATGGAGGATTTCGGCACACCTCGGCTATTCCCGACAAAAATAAAACTGTAAATTCTACAATTTACTGTTCCCGGTAGTTTGTCTATGAAAATTTTCAACAGCAAAAACGTATTCTGTGCTCCAACGAAACGCTGGGTCTCCTCGTGCAGTTGAGCAGACGTTACACACGGGCATTTGCAACAACAACAACAACATGACATGTGCGACTTGCATTGCAACACAGCGGAGATTTCCTCTGGGGATGGTCCCAAGAATAAAGATATTTCTTCAGCCCAGTTGAGCTTAAAGGTGAAATGCAAAGGTATTCAAATTCTCCTTTTCACATTTTATATAGGTTGAATAATGATAGAAATACCAGTCTATCTACTTCACTTGGTTTAATTTGAATTATCTCGTCTGCTAGAATCTTTTTAAAAGTTGGTACCCCTAGGGTGCACTCCGGAGATTCTTTTATTCGGCATGGAATAGACTATGGGTCCGTTTTTCGGCCACCAGTTGTCGCAAAACCTTCAACCCAAATCACTTATATGTATATATTTTCTGAAAGAGCATGATGAAACTATTATTTTAAGATATAACACTGCTATGTTATAGAAAAATTTAACTCGAACATTCTTCTCCATGCTTGCTTCATTTTTCCTAGAAAACCCCTTAAAAATGTCGAAAAATGGTCAAATTCGGCTCAATTTCCAGAAAAATCTGTAAGAGCGATTTCAATTAAACTTCTTACTCACGTTCCCTGGTCCGGTCTCAACTTAAAAAGGCAAAAAAAAGGGGGTGAAAACCTAACCGTTTTTTGTCAGATTTTCTTCCCGTAAATGAGTCCCGATTTTTAGGCACACCCAAGGGGCATAACTGAGGCAGGACAAACTTTACTCCATGATCCCGATCAGCGTGTAGACGAAGCCAGCACTCGATTTGTACGTACTCGTTTGCAGCGTTGATAATGCTGAACAGGATGGCATTATAGATATAAGCTATTAAGAAGACAAGAAGAATTATGATGTAGCAGAACAAGGGCAGTCTATCGTATTATGAAATTAGAGAGGGGCCATTACTACGAAACTGCGGAGGGCCACCTTAAGGGGCAGGATGTTTTTTACGAAATTAATTATTCACATGTATCGTAATCTCAGAGTGTTTGCGAGTATGGCGGTATACAACACTTGCCAGTTATACATATTATTTTTGGAAATCCGACCGATAACTTTCCCCCTACCCCATCTTTGTTTTGATCAATTTTGCCAATTCTAGCAGGATTTTCGAGAACAAAACTCAAAATTAACCTATTTCTTCTTAATAATGGTCATCCATTCGGCAATATGAAGGCCGTGGTTACTTTTCCGCTTTCCAATGATAGCAGAAACGCGGGAAAATGCAAATAAGCGATGTAACCAAGTCAAATTATTGGTAATTTTGCACTCAATTTTCTCTTAGAAACATGGGAAATACTTCAGAAACTTGAGAAATAATTTGTAAAACCATAATAATATACATCCATTCCATCCTTTATGGACTGTAAATGGGTTCTCTTGTAAAGAAAATTTACACTGGCAAATTTATATCATTCTGATAGGACCTCGTTCTGCCATAATATCCACCGAAATCTCAGTCCAGGGGGAGATAACTCCTGTATGGAATACAGTATGCAGTAACCTCAATTGTATACTAATGGACACACTGTGGATTATTTTAATCGAACTCCTGGTCTTCTTTCCACCTGCTTCCGAAAATAGCGCTTCAGGTATAACTAGGCAGTCAAAATTAAACAATCTGGCGTAATGATACATCTCCGCTCCGTAACGGAGTCTACATTAAGATAATGCATAGACTCCACTATTATGCCTTAAGGGTGCACTCCGGAGATTCTTTTATTCGGCATGGAATAGACTATGGGTCCGTTTTTCGGCCACCAGTTGTCGCAAAACCTTCAACCCAAATCACTTATATGTATATATTTTCTGAAAGAGCATGATGAAACTATTATTTTAAGATATAACACTGCTATGTTATAGAAAAATTTAACTCGAACATTCTCCTCCATGCTTGCTTCATTTTTCCTAGAAAACCCCTTAAAAATGTCGAAAAATGGTCAAATTCGGCTCAATTTCCAGAAAAATCTGTAAGAGCGATTTCAATTAAACTTCTTACTCACGTTCCCTGGTCCGGTCTCAACTTAAAAAGGCAAAAAAAAGGGGTGAAAACCTAACCGTTTTTTGTCAGATTTTCTTCCCGTAAATGAGTCCCGATTTTTAGGCACACCCAAGGGGCATAACTGAGGCAGGACAAACTTTACTCCATGATCCCGATCAGCGTGTAGACGAAGCCAGCACTCGATTTGTACGTACTCGTTTGCAGCGTTGATAATGCTGAACAGGATGGCATTATAGATATAAGCTATTAAGAAGACAAGAAGAATTATGATGTAGCAGAACAAGGGCAGTCTATCGTATTATGAAATTAGAGAGGGGCCATTACTACGAAACTGCGGAGGGCCACCCTAGCACAGCTGAATTCAGATTTGCAAAACGTCCTCGCTTATCTTTTCTTGATTGTGACGTCACGTCAGACCAACTGCCCGGAGACTGAACGTTAAAAGTATTGACGCCCGGCCAGATGGTCTGATGTGACGTCACAAACGAACGTCAAACAAGGGCAGATAAGCGATGCGGATTTCATTTCTGAAATCGGCCGGGCTTGAGATGCCACTTTGAAGCACTTTTCAAAAGCTACCAGGAGACAAAATACTTCAAATAAAACCAAACAGAGTATTTGGGCTGATATTTCCATCATTAACTAGCCCGCGAAGAATATGAATAGGGAAATATGAAAACCTTTGCATTTCACCTTTAAACTTTAGAACTGTTTTGATCAAACTTTCTGGGGGAAATCACGCTGTCCCTTTCATGTTTTCAGCATGAGCGGTCGAGCTGAGGCTCCCGATGTGGGGGGTTCATGTTGACGCGATTTTTCACACAGTTACTATTTCGTTATTTCCATGGAATATGCAAGATTAATATGAATATGTACCGGTAACATATATATATCTGAAATATTGCAACTGACAGCTATAAAATTACAGAATTGGAGATACATGTAATTCATGCTGGAAAAAAAAAAGTCATATTCTCTAAATAATACGAAAAATCAGGCCTACCAGTTTAGTGACTGTGTTCACTGTTATGCTCATTAAGACTAGACATTTTTTATCATCACCACCCACCAAATTAAAAAAAAATATTTTTCATCCGACTATATGTACCGACAATCCCCCACTTGCACAACATTCAGGTTAATCCTTTGACAAAGAGCTCAGCTGTGCAGATGGCACCGGCAGGTGCACTGGGACACAGTTCGCTTCCATCTGTCTTTAGCCTAGAAAATATTTTTAATTGATAACTGGACTATTTTTCGATCTGAAGTTGCCAAAATCTTCATAAAACATGCAAGCATGATGGCCCTTTTAATGAATACAATGCAAGATAATTTGATGAATAGCCAATGTATCATATTTACTCCAGTGATCAATAGTTAAACCCCTGCCCCATGTTACAGAGACAGAGAAGAGAGTCAATGAATGAACCACTATCATGTGGAAGCACATGCGGGCACTATCGGTGCAGCTCATTGTTAAAGGATTGACTTGAATTTTGTGCAAGTCATGGAATAGATCTCAGCATGGAAAGTCATCTGAGTCCACAAGATGACGTAATCCATGACCACTGACCTAAATTTAGTAGTATATAAATAAATTATATCAACGAAACAACAGTTAGCTTTTTTCACAGCATGTATTTGGTACAATCTCAGTAAACTCAAGATATGATATCATGGAATATTGTATCTGAATTCAGCCCTCAGGGGTTTTTCTAGACACTTTTTTCATCGTGGTAACCACGATGAAAAACAATTACAAATTGAGTTTTTGCAAAATTTTGTAAATTGAGTTTTATTGCCGAAAATTGAGTTTTCTAAAATTTTGAGAATTTACGCGCCGAAGGCGCGCGAAAAATTGAGTTTCTACGAAATAAATTGAGTTTCTGAGAAATCTAAACTGAGTTTCGTCGTCTGTTATCCGTCCCCCTCCCCCAAAACCCCCGCGAGAAAGAAAAAAAAACGTGTGACCAGCTAGGCCTACGCCACTCGAGTCGAGATAAGCACTCAGGATTTGTAACTGATGCGCAGACAGATAACTTGTGTACCTTTATTATTCAATCGTATAGCTCCGATAAGGACGTCTGGTCTTGAACTGTTCTCATTTCAGTCGTATAGGTCCGATAAAGACATTGTCCTGAACGTTTCTCATTTCAAAGCAAATTGTTTGGCGACGTTTTCGACGATCGAACTAGTCCGCCATTTTGATATTTCAAAGTTACGTCCCCTCTTTTTAGTCCACTCGGGAACCACTGCTGTCATACTGCTGTGGCTTATGAGTCTGGTCTCCGAGACACGCTGTCCGTCAATCTCCGGGTTTTTCGGTTAAGTTCGGAACCAAGACAACGGGCAAGCATTTTCTCTCTCAGTCAACATTTCACTTGGATGCGTGTGACGTTGAAAGACGTTTCCCCAGAAACAAGAAACGAACAAAACAGACATTCCCCAAAATACAGCTGATGTACCATTTGGGAATAAATACACAAAGTGAGCAATACAGATTGGTGTAAAAACAAAAGATCCACACTCTCTCCTGCGCAACTGGGGATCTACATGCCGGGGCATATGCTATAAGTATAACATACAAAATATACGTTTTTATGAAAATTTTTGTTTCTGCCCGATGGAAATTTCTGAAACCCCAGTATGTTTTGTAAACAAGTCCCACACCACATACTACAAAATAGGGTGCATATTGAGTTTAATTTGCAATTTTTGGCCATTTATCTGCGTTTACCAAGCAGCATTGTATTTTTTTCGTGAAATCCACAAAACTTCACAACCACCATTGTTTTATTTTACGTCTCTTATTAACATTTTTATTGCCATTTATTTCTTCATTTCTTTCCTGTCACTTACAAATACCCAGACACTTACAATACTCAACCACCAACTTTGTCAAGGATTGGTTAACTCATGGAAATGGACAAGGGACAATTTTTATTTCTTGACTATAAGTATAGATTTTTTAAACTAAATTAAGCTATTTGTAGGGAAAATATTTTCACCTTTGACCTATCACAATCTAGAGCTAAAGTACTCTCCCCCACCCCCAAAATAATCGACCAAATAGAACTTCCCGAGATAACTTGGATTTTAAAACTCTCTTGTTTTATTCGCGCTCATTCGCGAATGTATTTATTGTAAGTTTCCCACATTCAGGAGGGTATTCTCACTGTATACTTAGCAAACAAACTTGTATGCAGCTATGTATGACACGCAACTTTGCTTGATGAGCTTCATAACATTACTGACATGTTCATTCACGATGAAAAATTGTCGCAAATTTATTTATTGTAAGTGTCCTACTAAAAAGATAAAAAAATTGAGTTTCCAGACTGCATGCGATGAAAAACCCGAACAAATTGAGTTTTGCTGTTTATTTTGCGCGCCGTAGGCGCGCCGAAAAATTGAGTTTTTCATCTTTTTGAAATTGAGTTATATAAAGGAAAAGTGTCTAAAATAACCCCTGGACTACATCTACTATAGGTAATCACTGCTCTATTGCTATATTGTTTTGTCTGTCTATGATCTATATCATACAGGTAAAATTATGCCCACCCCAAATATGTGAGTTGTTGGGGTCAGAAACATTATTTTCACAATTGCTCTGGGCCCGGCCCGAGGGGTCCCGATGGCGACAGCCACATGTTTCATTAAAAACAATACCAAGAAATTTAAATTCATTGACAATTTCGATTTCAATTCCAGAGATGAGCAACGGTGGGGCATAAACGGGTAGGGGTTTGTTATTTAGTTTAATGACCATACATTTCGTTTTTATACGCCCGCCAAAAGGCGGATGTGACCCCAAAACTGAATCAAGTTTTCAGAGTTCTCTCCCCTACATGTTTATGGCATTTGTCCTGTGGAGTTATCTCCCATGTTTGAAACATTTAGTTAAACTGTTGTGAAATAAAAACCATACAGTTACTAATTCAATGGGGAGAGGGGTACTTCATACCTGTTTATTAACTCAAGAACAAAGGTTGACTTCATCACTTTCTTCATCAATGTAATTCCAGATATACGGGCGTATATTGAAGCCCCTTGGGCTCTTGTTTTGATGTTTAATGACAGGTGGTTTGATGAAAGCCAGGTGTATATTTTATCAAATTCAGACATCATTATATTGATAGCATCAACAATATTTTCGGTGGAATAGACAAGACTAATATCATCCGCAAAAAGTATAGTATGCAGCAGGTTGGACACATTAGATATATCATTAATGTAGATAAGGAATAAGATTGGCCCTAGAATAGAACCCTGTGCAGGGTTATATCCAGGAATTTGAAGTAGTGTCCTTATTTGAAAAAAATAATGCCGAGCGCAGCTTGGCGTAGCTTACAGGCCGGGGTCTGGAAGCTCTGGGGTCTTAGATGCTCTCAGGAGCATTCAAGCCCATTTCTGGCTATTTAAATGTCTTGTCAGATACCTGTAGATAATGAACAATTTACTTCTTTTTTTCCAAATTTTCACCACATTCAGGCTGATCTTGCTTGTGTTTCAAAATGACAAAGTTGAGCAGGGACTTGCTGCATGAATTTCCAGATCATTTACTTCCACGTGCTGTCAGATTGATACTATACCATGATGTCAACTTTGACTAAACTAATAACAACTAACCTTTTTGCTGATTAGACTAGGGCTCAGGGGCCGTCTAGGTGCCGAGAAACTCTGGGACCCTTGATGCATGTCTTGTCGATCAGACAAGCATATCATGCACATTTTACTTCTT
Source organism: Hanleya hanleyi (assembly GCA_036873755.1). Classification (NCBI taxonomy): domain Eukaryota; kingdom Metazoa; phylum Mollusca; class Polyplacophora; order Lepidopleurida; family Hanleyidae; genus Hanleya; species Hanleya hanleyi. Next base: position 3,120 of record JAVTVY010003672.1, on the reverse strand, counting down.
GTTTAATCTGATCATTTGCTTTTAAAATTATTTACAGCTGCTGCTTTCAAAATTTCTATTGAATAGATTCCTCTGTACAGTATTTTTATACCATGCTGTATATCATTCGAAGCTGATTCTCTTCCCACCTCGACTGCCTCAACGGGTTGAACATAATTTGTCCCAGCTTCGATGCCTGCATCATTTTCCATGTCGTGTTCAACATCTGCTTGACCTGTGTTTTCAATACCGGCAGCACAGCATCGAGCAAAGAGAACGTCGACTTTGTGGCAGTCAGACCCTTCATCTTCCTTTAGGTTTTTTTTCAAATGTCCAGCCAACACACCGCATCCTCTTGTGCGGCCGCTACCCTTCGTATTTTCCCCCAGACCGACCTTTCTGTCCCACCATGACGGACAACACGAGAACGCACACGCTGCCTAGCATTTGCGTACACTTCGCCATCCATAAGAAGAGTCTTACCGCGTATAGATGACCGAAATGGTTACAGATTGGCTGCCTAGCTCTCCAGACACTCGCAGACGTACATATTTCCGACTTCATTCATAGTATAGACCTCTGCCTGGAGAACGAAAACTATCGCGCCCCCAGTGGCCAAGCTTATCAACGGATAGATGCATAGTTGTCTCCCTTGCCATAAGTTGTCTAACGCGAGTTGACACACACTCGTCCAGGTTTACGGCTTTCAAACATCGTAAAAAATCATCATTTGATTTTTGAAAAAAATCATTTGATATTTTGCAAAAACATATTCATTTTTAATTCATTTGATTTTGTACCTGTGTCCGTTTTACGGACGCTGTGAGACCCTAGATCTAACCCTGGATACACACATTTAAGTTCCCCGCAAGTGAAAACATTGTGTCCAGAGCGGTATGGTACCATATTGGTAACTATATCTTCACCGTAACGGTACCATTGCGGTATCGGAGCAGACACACAACCATCGACAACCATTCTGGTACCGATATCATATGGTACCATTATAGTGAAGATGTAGTCACCACTATGGTACCATATCGCGCTGGTCACAATGTTTCCACTGATGGGTAACTTATATGTGTACCCCTGGTTTCAGCGAGGATGGGTACACAGAAGAAATGAATGATATCATTTAGTTTACCAGAATTTACTTAGACACATGGATTATCTAAAAAAAAAACGTCTGTGAGATTTGTTGAACGAACACCATTTTTTGATGATACGATGGTACATGGTCAACAAAAAAATTCATCCGTCAGCCAAATTATGATAATTAATGTTCGTACAACAATCCATCAAGCTCTCTTAGAAGTAAAAGTGAAAGTATATCCTCCAGTCCTCTCTTATTATTGCAATTATCCTGCTTATTCCTGTGCTATGAATGCGAGTGAAAGTATCCTTCAGCCCTCTTATACTGCTGCAACTGACAGTATGTCAGTCCTCCTTATTGTAAATGTAAGTGAAATTATCATATTTCAGTGGGAATTGTATTGTTTTGATTGACTAATTAATTACCCTGTCTTGCCTAATACAAGGCTCCGATGTCACACTTGACCAGTTGGCATATCGATTGAAGGGTTCTTGTGTAACACTGACAGACAATACCTGTGAACCGATAAAGTATGCAGTGGGAATGTTATCCAACCTTGATTATGCCTTTCTTACTTTTGCCTTGTTGATTATGTATATTCATGAAAAGGCAGGGGGAAAAGGCTTTTCAATACCACCATGCCCACCCTGTATTCCCATGCATCGACTGGTATATAACTTAATAGTATCCTTCAGTCCTCTCATATTGTTAATGCAAGTGGAAGTATCCTTCTGTCTTATCATATTGTTAAAGCAAGTGAAAGTATCCTTCAGTTGTCTCCTTAATTGCCATTGCAGAATAAAGTATGCTTTAGTCCTCTTGTTATTCATGTGAGCGAGTGCCCCTCACTGGCAACAGATAGAAAACCACTCCCGGACACTGTGCTATGCCCTCCACATTGAAAGAGCCTCCCTAACCCTGGCATTGAATTAAACAGAAACCGAGAGAGAGAGTTAGTCGCGTGTACATGTAGTTGTAGTATATATAGTCAACAGTTGTGAATTCGTGTAAATAGACTGCCTAATTCATTATTCCAAGATATGTATACCGTTACCTCTTACAGAAGGTGCTCCTAGATGAAAAGGAGGGATTTCCGGAACAACAACAACAACTGGCTCTCATGTTTGCACGACTTCCATGTATCTAATACAATAAATATCGCATATCATATCACTATAACATGATATGTAATAAATCAAATTTAAAGTGGGCCTATCGTAAAGTATACGGTATGTTCGGCCTTCTTTAAATTTTATTTATTTCATATTGGGCTATTCCAGAAATAATCCGTACCCCCCCTAAAGAAGAAAAAAAAATTGGGAGAATTTCCAGCTGGAAATTCCTAAAATTTCACAAAATTATCTACAATTTAGCTGGAAATCCAGCTGCTCAAAAACCTCATTTTAACTGGAATTCCAATGAAATTACAGATTTGTTTTGGAATTTTAAGTCCTGGTAAATTATATTTTCTGGATTTTTTTTTGTAAAGAAGCGTTTTTGTCTGGAAATCTTCAAATAAATGCATGAATTTATCTGGAAATCCAACGGACAAATAAAACTTTTAACTGGAAATCCAAGATCAGATATAATTTGGTTGGAAATCCAACAATTACCCAACTATTTTGCCACCCACATTCTTATATTTGTATTTTTATAATCAGTGAGACCAATGACTCCCCCACCCACCCATGGCTTAGGCCTATATCCAGTGGAAGAAAACATGTTATTCCTTCAGGCCAGTGTATGCCAATCGAAGCTGAACATTTTCAGAATTAATGAATTGCCGGTTAAAATATAAAGACCCCATGTCCCAATTTTGACAGCCCTGAGTAATGGCTTATAAAGGCTCTCGAGAGACTTCAAATAATGATAATTTATCGAAGAAATGCAGACTTTCTTGCGATAAAAGGAAACATTGGGCCTGAACACCTTAGCCCAGTCACCTGGCGGAGGTGATTAACTTGTGTTTGTATATATATTGTGCATTTTCATTTCCAGTTATATTACATCATTCAGTAACACTTAAAACCATATAAAATTCCAAGGAT
>JAVTVY010003671.1:0-41285 GCA_036873755.1 Hanleya hanleyi | reverse complement strand
GTTGAATGCACAGTTAAAGGTGAACTGAAAAGCTTTCCAATGTTCTGTTAAAATGTCATAAAACAAGAACTTCTATAGTTGTTACAGATAAGTGTGGTAATAGTTTTGTGGGTTATTGTTTTATTTTGGGTATATGAGAAGTCAAAACTTATACCACAAGAAAACGAGAGCCAGAACGTCATCGCTTGCCTCCCGTTGTTTTTGGAACGTCATGACGTTATAGTGGCCCTCGTTCATTCATCCGACGTAGCATGACGTCACATTTAAATAAAACTTGAATGAAGGAGACCACTATAACGTCATAACGTTCTACAAACCAAGAGAGACAAGCGATGCAAGTTTTCAAGACGGATTTATAACAGGATAACTTAAATATTGTTATTAGTACAATTTTGCAAAATATATTTGCTCAAAAAACGTATAAAAGTTATGTCATATAAGACAAGATGTATATAAGCAACATTTTAGATAAAATTAAAAGCTTTGCAGTTCACCTTTAACATTGCAACAGGAAGATGTACTGCATTGAACTACGAAAAGTCCTCCAATCATTAATCACCCACGATCTGTGGAAAGTTTGATCAGTTATTCTAATAAGTAAATAAAATTAATTTGATTACCCTCTAAAATCAATAAAACAATGGATTATGTGCACGATTTGGACCATTTTGTCAACTTTACCCTGTTTCTTGTAATTTTTCAAACAGCATTATTAGACTTAGAAGCAGAAAAAAAGCAATCTTTTTATGTCAACTGAGGCTAAATATTTGTGGCATTGATATGTTATTCATCCCAAGAACTGAAAAGACAGCTGATGAAATTTGTAGAATGTTAGTAGAATTTCTCTCAGCAGATGCTTGATGTTAACTTTTGCCGTCTGAATAATTAGAAGAAATAGGGTATGTTCTAATACAGGAGAAATTTCATTTCCTGTGATTGAATTGTTAGAAGATTTATCCTAATTGATTGGTTGCTAAGGGTTGTCAAGCAGTGGTTGCTAAGGGTTGTCAAGCAGTGGTTGCTAAGGGTTGTCAAGCAGTGACTCAAAAATTTGGATTTCTTTTAAAGTCCTAATTGTTTTGTTTAACAATCCAGGTGATATTTTGTCTTTACTTGTATTTAACATTGATTGTTTAATTTGTTTGACAGGATGGACGCCTCACTGCTGGGGATCAACTTCTGGAAGTAGATGGTAAAAGTTTAGTTGGCCTTTCACAAGAAAAGTAAGTCCATTGTAATGAATCATGGGAGGGTGAATGGTTTTGGAGGCTGAAAGTTACAAATGTTCATCACTTAATTGTAACTATTTTGGGGATCTTCAAGATTTTATCGATCAGTTTCTTGTGTAGGGATGCTGTGCTTCCGATATAGGAGTCTTATAGCAAATTATGGAATTGTCCAGCTGTCAATTTATCATTTGGGTTGAGCAAACCTGTTTTATTTAGTGTCTATTATTTAAAAGCAATGGTTCAGTGTTATGTGTAGTTTAAATACATTAACCGGGTTGAATGATATAAAACGTAGCAAACTGGCAAAGAGTTTCATGTTGATGTAACACACTGTATCAGCTAGATTTAAATATCCATACAAGTAAAAATATCTTTTTGTTTGATGGGATATATGCATTTTGACAGAATTGTGTGTACTTTTATGTAGGGCTGCTGAATTGATGACCAGGACTGGGCAGACTGTGTCTCTCAAAGTGGCGAAACAAGGCGCTATCTACCATGGGCTGGCCAAACTACTTAGCCAGCCCTCTCCCATCATGCAACAGCGAGGTAGGTTTCCTATTTACACTAGAATCGCCAACTGTCCCATGTCTAGGGTGAACATCACTGTGCAGTGTGTCATACTTATTGCAATGGGGAAAGAAACTTGTGCCAACTGTTATCTAATTAAATTAGTGTAATTTATACTTTCATTTTCAAGTTTAGTCAAAGAAATGACTGTAAAATAATGTAAAAGCTGGAAATAACTTTTTGAACATTTTCACTTTATCTTTAAAGAGGGTTAATCATGCAGAACCACTGATAATAGGTTGTTTGTTAAATTACAGGGCCCCCTAGGGGTCAGACATCCCCTGGCCAGCAGATGCCCCATTTGTCGCCCCCGAGGCACGAGGAGGCTCCTCCGCCTTACTACAATGATTCGAGGGAGAATGGACCTTCACAACCCTATGGGAACAAGCCTGGTGACCCGAGGGACTTTCCGAGAGACCCAGGCATGGTAGAGGGGAAATTTCGACCAGGACTACAACAAAGTCAGCTTGCACGTTCATCTCCTTCCCTCAACAGTATGTATTGTGCATTCATGGTCATGTTTGTGTTTCTTACTTCGAGATGATGCTGTGAAAGTTCATAGCTCATCCATACATTATAATATGAAGGTGACTTGGTAATCATTTACAAAAGAATTTTATTACAATCTTTGTGAAATGTCTAATCAGAGTTTATACTGTTAATGAGGCCTGGTCTTTTGAGGAGCGCAATCGCGCTTGCGCTCCATCACACTCCTAATTTTCTTTTGAGGAGCATCATTTTCGCGCACCTCGGCTCGTCCGTCTGGGTTGTTGTTGTTGTAATACCACCAAGCACTGTTGTTGAGCTGCATTAGGCAAAGCTTTGGTATATTGCCTGCCTCACCTCATGACTTTCCAAGAATAGTTTCATAGTCTTTCCCTGCCTTTATTTAATCAAAGTATACTTTACTAAACAAAGTAAATCCTACCAACTTGCCCGTTTTTCATGGATGAAAAAGCACATGGAAGTCTACTTTTCTACCTTTTTCACAAGAGTTCCAATCAACGTAGAGACAGTCTTTCTCAACTAAAAAGATTTTGACACACTTTCTCTTCATTATGAGCATTTAGTAGGCTATCTATTGAACATATCTGTATAAATATATTTGTGAACAGCTTATTGTCCCCCGCTACTTAGTAGGGGGGGGACTTAGAAACACCGGTGTCCGTAATTCCGTGATTCCGTAATTCTGTGATTCCGTAATTCCACAGTTCCGTAATTCCGTAAGATTTTCTTGTCCGGACAATAACTCGTGAACGATTCAACCGATCAACTTCAAATTTGGGGTGTGCCTTGACATTGGCGAGAGGACGGTTGGGATTGTTTTTCAGCAATGTGCGTAATCTAATATGCCATCAGCCATATTGGATTATAAGCAGTTGGATCTTGTCCGGACAATAACTCGAGAACGATTCAACCGATCTACTTCATATGTGGGGATTGCCTTGACATTGTTGAGAGGAGGATTAGGATTGTTTTTCAAGGACGTGCTTAATCCAATATGGCCACCATCAGCCATACTGGATTTCATTGGATTTTAAACAGTTTGATCTTGTCCGGACAATAACTGGAGTACGATTCAACTCATCTACTTCAAACTTGGGGAGTACCTTGACATCGGTGAGAGGATGGTTGGGATTTTTTTCAGCAATGTGCATAATTCAATATGGCCGCCGTCAACCATATTGGATTATAAGCAGTTGGATCTTAGATTTTCTTGTCCGGACAATAACTGGAGTACGATTCAACTGATCTACTTCAAACTTGGGGAGTCCCTTGACCTTAGTGAGAGGACAGTCATGTATTATGTTTTATGGACGTGCATAATCCAATATGGGTGCCATCCGCTGTATTAGATTATATTAAGCTCATCAGCGATATCTCCATTTTCAAATCATACTCTTATCAATGATATGAGATATCATCGACTCCAAAAAATCGACCATAGAGGTCCATGGCCCCCGCAGCAGCAGCGCCAGTTATGGTGGATGTAATCCACCATAACTGGTGCTGCTAGCGGGGGACATGGACCTCTGTGGTCGTTTTTTTCTTTACAAACTTGAACAAAAATATTGTTTCATCATTGCAAAGTATTTTACTTTGTCACTGATATAACTTGTGAATAGTTGTTTTATATAGCAAAGCAGGGTGTCTGCTATTAAATTGCTAATTTTCCATTTTCTATTTAATTTAGAAATGCAACTCTGGAGCTATGCTCGACAAACATTTAAATTTGAATTTATTTATTTTTATAAAGTGTAAATAAAATTGGTATTACTGGTATATACTACATACCATTATCCATGTATTCACTCACATAGAGTATACAAGTAAATTTGAAGGGGTTAAATTCCAGGAGAGCAAATCACCCTCCTTGGAAAATTTAGGAGAACTGTTTTAGCTCTCCAACATTTTTCAAACGGCGAGGCCTGGTTACTATGTAATTAATATTTAAATCTGAAAATTCATTTTCGTTATTCAGTAGTTAACAGTTATGGATTTATGTTTCAGGTGACATCTCCAACTCGGAACGCCAACGGGCAACCTCCACATCAAACATTCGCGATGACGGTGGCCCAGGGCACAGACCGAGTCCTCCAAACTCGCAAGCATACAAACAACAACAAGGCTTCCCAGAGATGGAAAGTCGATCAAAGTCCACATCGAATCTCCTAGGTCAGCCTGACATGTACGGCAGACAAGAACCTTCACCAATGAGAGCAGCCGCATCAACAAGCATTCTGCCACGTAACCAGCAGAACCGCGATCACCCCAGAAATGAGATCGCACCGGGGGAGCCACGAGGATATGATCCCCGGACTGCTGGCATAGATCCGCAACATTATAATGGCGGGCTCAATGTCGACTATGTAAATCAACCCCATGGGGACCCGCGATACCCTATGAACAGGGGACAGCCTCAGGGATCTCCCAACTACTCCAGAAGGAGTAACGACTCACGAGGCAGTAACGATGTGAACAAATGGTCTCCACCTCAACAAGGTGTGCCTCCAGTGAACAAACGTACCTCTTCTTCATCATCTTCCTCACTTAGGGAGGATAATCGTCCAAGATCTGCATACATCACACAGCCAGAGAGGCTGGACTATAATCCACATTCCAGACCGAAATCAGAGGAAATTGAGGCGGCCAGAGTTAGAGAGTGGCAGGAACGCAATGAAAGGTCCAACAATAAGCCCCAGCTCTCGCCCAATTCACATCCAGGGGAACGACAAAATGCCCGACCTGGCCCTCCGTCTGGCTACGGACAAAACGCGGCTGGTCGACAGGACCAGGACATTCCGCGAGCTACGGTCAATAATCAGCAGAAACAGGCAGGCTTCTACGCGAATACTACAAAGCGCCCTCAAGATCCTACACCACCCTACCACCAGTTACCTGTGCATCCGGAGATGCAGGAGCGAGATCGGCCCCAGATCAAACCCAAACCTGGAAATGCTTCCAAACCAGGGCAGCCAAAAGTTCAGCACCTGGAGGTCACTCGGTCACAGGTGCCCACTTGGAAGAATCCTGCCACCAAATCAGCAGCTACGCCAAAAGTGTCCCATGTGGAAATTCCTCGTCAGCCAATAGACAATAGGACCAGTCAGCCACAGTTCTTTGAACAGAAGAACAGACGACCTGAACAAAGGCCTGATCAAAGATTAAATTCTAGTAATACCCATCCTGACCAAAGGACAAATACCCATCAGGATCCAAGGGCAAATTTGAATAACCGTCAGGATCCAAGGTCAAATATGATTGAGCCCCGTGATCCGAGGTCAAATGCAGTTGACCCCCGTGATCCGAGGTCAAATGCAGTTGACCCCCGTGATTCGAGGTCAAATACAGTTGACGCCCGTGATCCGAGGTCAGTTACAGTTGACCCCCGTGATCCGAGGTCAGTTACAGTTGACCCCCGTGATCCAAGGTCAGTTACAGTTGACCCCCGTGATCCGAGGTCAGTTACAGTTGACCCCCGTGATCCAAGACATCAGCAGAACTATCAACAGAATCCACAACATTCATCATATACTCCACAAGCCACTCCCAATACATCTCAGTCACAATATTCACACAGTCATCAGATGTCGTACTACGACCACTCGCGCTACCCTTCCGCCCGTGAGCTGTACGGCCAGCCTCAAGAGTTCCCTCCCCCGCCAGAGGTGCCCCCAGAACTACCACCTCCGCCAGAAGAGGTGGAGGAGCTGCCTCCACCTCCCCCACCCCCATCTCAAGACAACAGGCTGGAACAGCATATACGAGAGGAACAGGAGCGTCTCATGCAACAACTCAATAACCAGTTTGATGGTCCGGAGGTGCACAAGGATCCGTATACATCCTCACAGGGCTATCCAGACCTGTCTTATAACCAGGACAGGTATGACCCCCAGAGACAACAGGCAGACCTGTACTCTTCTCAACCCAACTATCAGAACATTAACAGATTCCAGAAAGATGGACAGGAGACCAGGTCCGGTCCAGGAGAGAAACCGTACGAATCTCGTGGCACTCCCCCAGTGTCCCAGCCTCAGTCACAGTCAAATCTCCACAACCGCTACGAGCAGCAATACGACCAGCGTGAGCGACTGCCGCCTCAACAAGACCAGGTTAATAACAGAAATGACCCGCACGCCTACAGGAGGCCTCAAGCTGCCGTCAAACCGAAAAACACAAACCTGAAAGCGAATCAATCAGATAAAGACAAGACGGCGGTGTCGCCATCTCCATGGGAACGCGAGGAGAAAGAGAAGGAAGTGAAGAATCAAGAGACCTCCATGAAACAGATGCGTGAACAAGAGATTGCTGAGTTGGAGAGGCGGTTGCCATATTTGTCGCCGGCAGAGGAGGATCGGCTGAAGAAGCTGCGCCTGGAACAGGAGTTTCAGCGTCGTGTCGAAGAGGTGGACAGCCGCGGAGATGACGACGACGATTCGGATAATGAAGTCTCTGATCGTGTTGTGGTGAGTACCATATGATATAGCACAATATACTCTAATCTGGGGCAGGAATTCAGCAGTTATTTTCTAGATGACTAATACCGGGGGTGTATTTCTCCAGAGTACTGAGAAACAAATGTTCGTAATTCTCTTCCACTGTAGATGCTTTATTGTTTGCGGAAATTATCTTTCGCAGTTTCACTCTCAATTCTTCTTCGCAGGATCTAAAATTCACCTTTCAGCAGTGCTGATCGACGAAGAAATTGGTGGTTAGTTTAACAAAGTGGTGCCTATAGTTTGCTGGTAATGAAACAACTGATGTTGAGTATTTATGGCTAGCCGACTGTCTCGAATATGACTTTGTTAATCACTGAAGCAAGTTATACTACCTCCTGTCAGACATATTCATGTAGGCCAGAAGGTTTTTGCCATCTTGAGATTTTATTTGGGATCAACTATTGATAAGCACACCATGAACACTGCTCAATCATACCAGCTATGGCCAATCTAATAAAGATGCACGACAAGATTGAGTTAGTCATCTATCTGGTTGGATTGGCGAGATGTTTCAGTATCCAACTATGTCTTTTATCTATGCAGCAAAGAGAACAGCTTATACAGACTGTCAAAGACGATCTTCTGAAGACCAAGTTACGACTGGAGGAATTGAGTCAACGCCATTTATACGAGGATTATGATCGAGAAAAGGATAGAATGGAAAGGTAACCATCCCTAGTTGACGGCGCAATCCAACCATTTTCAAAACATTTCATTTGTTTGTCTGAACATTACTCCCAATATATTTTCCGTATGTTTAACCTTGTATAAGGCAGATGTGCATTACCTTGTTGTCTTCACAAGAGTTACATCCATACACCATAAGCATTAAAAGTCCGTCCCGTCTCCCCAAGTACAGCTGTGATCCACCCTAAATACCATGAAAACCTTCTGATCAATACAACAGTTTGAAAAATTAGTATGTACCTTGTGTCTTCATTAATGTATATACACCGGTTTCCTCATCAGATCAAAGTTGACTGGCAGACTTGGCATACTTTGGGCAAAACCTGTCTTATCAGTGTCGCTTGTCTATCCATACACCTTGTAAATTTGTTTGTCTTGATATTCACTTGTTGGTTTATTTTGTCGGGTAGATTACAGCGTAAATTAGAGATGTTTGAGAAGGAGAGAGAGGAACAGAGAGCACGACAAAAGAAAAGACAGGAAACGAGGGAACGGAAACAGAACGACTATTTACAAGGACAGAGGGTGAGTATAACAACCTGCCATAATAATATAAAATATTGGTACTATGGGTGTGAGGGGTCATTATTGCCTGTGAATCACCCCCTCTCAGAGCCCTAAATGTATGCAGGACTTCAAGCGACTCCTATATTATATTTTTTGACATCCCTATATTTCCCTATATGTCATGTATGTAGGCGAAAACTGCCGATATTTTGACTTTTTCTCATAAAAACTTTCACCAATGCTCCGAAATAAGTCAAATTAACACCAGGAAATGCCTCCCAGAATTTATTTTTGAAAACATTTAAATCTCTCTTTGTTTAACCAAGCAGCAGAAATGGTCTCCTCAGTCACCACCATTCCGCATTCAGTGAAAATGATTTGAACAAACACCAGTAAACTACCAAGTTTGGAACCTACAATGTAGTAGTGACTTTTTTTGGCGGTGTCGGTGTCCTGTTAAGTTTTTATGTTTAGCACAACATTAGACTCAAGCTGGAAGATTAATGTTTTTAGTTTAGGCTGGACTTGGAATAATTTTGACTTCTTTTGGACTTTTTTCTGGGTTAATCTTTTTTGTTTAGGCTGGACTTGGAATAATTTTGACTTCTTCTGGTGGTTTGGAAGTTTGTGTCACCTTTAATGAAGGACACCATTTCCTTCAATTTTGGTATCGAATCCCATTCCACATCATGATTTAACCTAAAGCTTTTGCACGAACCATATTTGTCCAGGCACACCCACATCTCAGACCAAATTTCAATTGTACATGTATTCATAATGACCTGTATAAGCTTACTTTTGGAAAAAAAGGTAATCTTTATTTCAAGTTTTATAATATAGTTCATCTTTCAATCCAACTTCAACATCACTGACAAAGAAGTCAAATTTTTATAACAATATGTATTGTTATTGCCAGTGATGTGCAACCTGAAGGGCTCGATCTTTATGCGAAGCTGCATGTTGTTGACAAAACCCAAAACGGCGAGCTGCCAGGTTGCACATAACCCTTGTTACACTTCTTTATTCCCTATATTTTATTAAGAAAATTCCTATATTTTGGCAAATTTCCTTCTATATTTTCACTGCGAGCCTCTTGCATATGTTATTTCTCCATATTGGACAGCAGACTATTGATCTCTCCAATAACACAGGAAACAATCCTCTCGGATGAAACACTGGTGACAACCATGACTACCCAGTAATTCAAGGTATTCTTTTTGCGGACAGCTTCTGGTCAGGACATTTGCATATATCTGGTTTTCCAATCATGTGGTTGCTGATATATGTGCAAAACATGACAACTTTATTCTGATTTTGTAAACCATTTTAATTTTTTTTTTCATTTCAGGAAATGAGAGAGAAGCAGAGGCGAGAGTTTGAAGAAAATAAACGACTTCTCATGCAAGAGGAACAAAAGATGCACCAACGAAAAATGGAAGAAATTAAAAGGAAGAGAGAACAGGTGAGATGAAGTATGCAGCTGTACGTTTGTGTGGTTTAATTTAAGAAATTTTCAAAATCTCCTGTAGGTACTGATGCAAGACCATATTATTTCATTTGTGAACATACACTTGTTCAGTGTTTTTTCATCTCTTGAATGCATGATGAATATACAAAAATGAAAAATAAGAAGATGATCTCCATTTAATCTGACAACCTCCATTTAATGTGACACAACCTCCATTTAATCTGACAACCTCCATTTAATCTGATACAATCCGCCTTTTGCCCTATTCGTAATGCCGGTTTCGGCCGCAAGGTGGCGCTAGCGCTCACGACACTTTTGGTCTGTTCCGGTTGTCTGCTACACTGAACATGTGCAGGAGGGAAGGCGGGTATTGTATTTCGTCTCGTTTCGTCAGATTTTCTCACAGATGGAGACGTCTTTGGTAGTTTACGTAAGTAAGTCATCAAGTCTAATTTTTACTCGTTTGTACAAGCATAATAAAAGCCGCTTTGTCAACAAATTGGGCAATCAAAGCTCGTCGTTGTTGTTGTTATAAAACATGATGGGTGGCCGGCAGTTCAGCCTGATTAAACCACACTCTACTGAAAACAATCAACAGGGGCCAGTTTGTTTGATCAAGTACTGTGAGAAATAATCGGATTATTAGTTAACCCGACTACCATGTAGCTGTTAATGTAGCTGTATGATTATAATGTGATAAACAAGAACCCAACCCAAACAAAAGCCGATTGAAGCCAGGAGAACCGCGACAATATTATCAGTGATAATGCCTCGACAATCGTACGGTACAGTAATCCTTTATCCCTGAGTCGATGACACGCAAGTCTCTAGTATAACTAAACAAATGTTTTATAACAACAACAACGACGAGCTTTGATTGCCCAATTTGTTGACAAAGCGGCTTTTATTACCCCTCGGCCAATTTTGGCCATGGGGTATTGTCGTCGTCTTGTACGTCCGTCTGTCCGTACGTCCGTACGTCTGTACGTGAGCGAGATAGCCGGAGAACGGTTACACTGAAGAATTCCAAATTTGGTATGCTTATTTACCTAGTCAAGGACCAGAAGCCTATTTAATTGGGACCTGATTGGGTGAAAACTTTGGCGGCCATCTTTAATTTTATGCTAAATGGATAATGATCCATATCTCGGAAACCATTCAACTGTTCAATACGAAAGTTGGTATACATCATCGATACATCAAGCAACTTTCAATAAATTACCAAACCGGCTTTTCTGAGTAGCTGGAAATCCTGGAGGCCATCTTTAATTTATGCAAAATCGATAATGATACATATCTCTGTTATCATTCAGTTATTTTATATGAAAGTTGGTATACATCATCGATACATCCAGATACTTTGAATCGGGACCTGATTGACCGAAAACTTTGGCGGCCATCTTTAATTTATGCAAAAACTTTAATGATGTATATCTCTGATCCAATTTAAGTGTTCTATACCAAACTTGGTATACAGCATCGATGTACATGTATCAACTGACTTGCAATGAATAACCACATCAGTTCCTCTGAGTCCCCACTCAGACGAACTGATGGATGGTCGGCCATCTTTAATTTATGCAAAATCATTAATGATCTCGTTCTCTGATACCGTTTAAGTGCACGATGTAAAATTTGGTATACATCATCGATGCATCAAGAGACTTACGACAAATGACAGTTCTGGTTTCTCTGATTGGGCGGAAACCTTGGTGGCCATCTTTAATTTATGCAAAATCTTTAATGATGTATATCTCGGATACCATTTCAGTGTTCTATACGAAATTTGGTATACAGCATCAATGTATCAAGAGAAATTTCAACGAATAACCACATCAGTTCCTCTGAGTGGCGGGAAGGAAGGGTGGCCATCTTTAATTTATGCAAAATCATTAATGATCTCTATCTCTGATACCGTTCAAATGCTCGATGTAAAATTTGGTATACATCATTGATGCATCAAGAAATTTATGTAATGAATACCGGTTTCTCTGATTGGACGGAAATCTTAGGGGTCATTTCTAATAGCAAAATTTTTGATAATCTGCATATTTGTGACTTGACTGCTTGGTGTTCCTGACATCTTGGTTCAAATTGAATACATTATGAATGTACCCAGAGCCGAGGGGTTTTTTGATGCGCAGCTTCGTATTATGCTTGTACAAACGAGTAAAAATTAGACTTGATGACTATACTTACGTAAACTACCAAAGACGTCTCCATCAGTGAGAAAATGAGACGAAATACAATACCCGCCTTCTCTCCTGACCAAAAGTGCCGTGAGCGCTAGCGCCACCTTGCGGCCGAAACCGGCATTACGAATAAGGCAAAAGGCGGATTGAACCTCCATTTAATGGGACAACCCCCATTTAATCTGACAACCTTCACTTAATCTGATACAATTGAACCTCCATTTAATCGGACAACCTCCATTTAATCTGACAACCTTCATTTAATCGGACAACCTCCATTTAATCAGGCAAAATCATGCTGGATTGCGCTACTGTTTGTGGAGTCCTTCATCATCCACCATGCACGATATGTAAATTACCATTATGTTTCTATATTGTAAAATGTGTTCAATCACAGGAAGTGCATATTCTTCAGAAATTCAGCTCTTATGAACATGCCTGGACTGAATTGGCTCCCCTAGGTTGTATGATATTGTGATGTGGTAAACTTGTATATTTTAGGAGAGGGAGCAGTTACGCGAGATGCAGGCAGCCAGGGAAGTCGAGGAGGCGGCTCTACGGGCAGAGGCCAAGAAACAAGAAGAGGAGTATGTTCGACAGAGGCTAGCCCAACAGGAAAAGGAAAGGCTAGAACAACAGAAAGAAATCCGAGTTAGGGAAGAACGCAAGCGGCTCGATCTACTGGCCCAACAAAACCAGACCCCCACCCCATATCATCCCCCATATAATGGTAACCAGCCACAGGGTTACCAACCACAGCAGTTTCAGTACGGTTACCAACAACCTCCACATCTTGCCCAGCAACCGCAGGTGAATAATCACCAGCAGATGGACTCGCCCACTGATAGGGGTGGCATGTTGAACGCTCCGCCTCCGCCCGAGCGAAAGTCTTCCTATGAGTATGTTCATCACCACCAGCAATCCTTCCTTCCCGATCAGACTAATTATATGAACAGTTCGGGGTACCCCGGGGGACCGGGCAATTTGTCCTCCATCAGGAACAATCCAGAGGGAAACATCGGCCCACCAGTGGCCAAGAAATCTGTGTCGTTTAACAGTCAGTTGGAAACACAGATCAATACATACAGTGTGAGCAGTGAGGATGACCGGAGTCAACATCCCTCCTACTCCTCGTACAGATCCTCGGGGTCCTCCCAGGACCCACCCTCCCCTAATGACAGTCGCTACTCCGGGGGCAACCCCGCCACCCCCATCACCCCAGGACCTAATGACGTGTTTCAAACACCCCCACAAAACAGTGCTCCAAACAATTCATACAAAGTGACGGACACGCCTGGCGTGGTAGGGGCACAGGAGGTGTATAGGGATCCACGATCAAGGATTCAAGCCAAGAAGGCTCAGCTTGGTCCTTTGAAAGGAAACGGGACCGAGAGGATGTCGTTTAGGGACAAAATGAAATTTTTCGCAACAGAAGCTGGTGAAAACACGCCCGTTGAACGACCGAAGGCATCGCGAATTCAGCGGACGATAGAATCTCAAATCATGAATGGCCAGTGATTGTTCTTCGAAGGGAGACAACTGCTGGGAGATTTATGCATAAAGTCAGTGAAACAGGGATTGAATTTCTGTGTATATTTGTACATAAAACGACACCTTATACATAATCAAACCAGCATAAAAAGGCTTGACAACTTGCCAGCAAGTGTTATCATGATTCATGTCACCCCATCTGTGCCAGTTTCTCCGAATCATCAATCGTTAATTACCCCTTGTATTGAGATCTTGTCCTCGGTCCAATCTCGGCAAAAGCTGGGCTATTGGCCAAACTTCTCTGTTTCATCAGCGTTGATTTTTTACACTCCTGTGTTTGTGATTCCTGTTGACATATCCATACCATTATGAAAGTATTTTTCTACAAATTCGTACCATGAGAAACAGATCTTCTGAGGAATTGATGTGTTACAGGCGAGACGGGTCAGTTGAAGATGGAGTTGTGACTGTCAACGTGAGAAGTTTTTTTAACAGACTTTTTTTATGGGATTATTTTGCTGTTAGCCTAGCATGTTAGTCCGCGGAATACAAAAAGCCAGGGTGAAATTATCGGCATAATAATACAATTGTTTGTCTGAACCTGGTGACCTGGGCAAGGTGGTTCACGGAATTCATGGACTTCTTGTGTGTTATCACCATACCTTGGTGAATGTGCTATATCGAATTATGGTAATTTTATTTTATGTTTTACATTACGAACAACACGCACTTAGTTATTGTATTACATGTGAGATGAACATGAATTGACTATTGTCCATAGAAATTGATTTTAAGTTCTGAATGCATTAGTTTGAATTTCTCACGTGGATGGATTGATTGATTGTCCGCCCGATGGAAAAAAATCAGTGGGGTTAGTCATCCATTCTTGTAGATTTGTATCTAACACCGTAAGAATTACCAGCTGGGAAATGCATTGTTTTCACTTTGGCATTCTCGTTTTGATTTTAGCTATAAAATTTAGGTTTTTAATATTAAAGTATCCTGATTTTTTGATGCATGTTGGATATTAGTGATATTTTTAGAAGCCTTTCCAGTGGGCATTCTTTGTTATGTTAATGTGTAAATAGAATACATGTATAGACTATATATATATATATTCACTTACATCTGATGAATTGCTTTATCAATTATAATTCTCTACAGCATTTTTTATTTTCATACTTACAGAAGTAGTATACACATGTACACACACAGGCTGGAGAAACTCGATCATTCTGAAGATGAATTCTGATCAAATCCCTTGATATTTCATCATCACGATTATTATTGCTTTCTTTTTCAAGCCATCATATGATTTGAGAGTATGGTTTGTGAATGTGTATGGAAAATAAAATAAAACAAGAATGTTTTATCCAATTGATTATCATGCTTAAAATCTTTCATATATTTCTATGAACCTATTCATACATTGCATGTTCATGTGTAACCAGGAGAACTCGTCGTATTTTAGCTTTGTAGAGTATTTTAGACCCCTTTGGTTGTGAAAAGGTGACCCCTTCAACTAATGGGCAAATTTGTAACCCAGGGGTATGTTCCCAGCCTTGCAATTAGTTCAACTAAGGAAATACACAACACAATTAACCGAGAAATTAAGCAGCAGAAAACCATACATGTTGAAGTAACGCGAATAGGAATGTCCCAAGACCCACAACAGGCGAATCGTCCTCCTGCTGAGGTTAGTCAACACATATGTTCAGCTGTAGGACGTAAGTGGAACAACGCGAGGTCCTGAGGAAGAGTCGCATTCGAATGACTGCAAAATCAAGAACTTTGAATATTAATGGTCTCGAATTTCAATAACCCTTTTTCAAACAAAAAGCTGAGAAAGTCCCGTTACTAAACAATGTTGGATGAATTTAGTAACGGGACTTCCCCAGCTTTTTGTTTGAAAAAGGATTATTGAAATTTGAGACAATTAACATATTCAAACTTTTTGGTTTTGCAGTAATTCGAATGCAACTCTTCCTCAGGACGACCTCGCGTTGTTCCACATACATGTACGTCCTACAGCTGAACATTCAGGCGTTCATGTCGGAATGTATCCAAGCTTTAGAATCTTCAGTGGAAACACAGATTTCGGGTTTTCTTGTTGAAAAATCAGATTTCGAAAGCTTCTACTTCCCATTCCAGAAAATAAATTTGACCGTTCCATTTGGGATGAGGTTTTCCAGTGTTTTTCCACTTTTTGTTCAGGCCTTTTCATTGCTGAAAAGCCTGGCGTCCGGTCTCCTTGTTGTATTGCGATAATTTATTGTCCTCTTGACTATTTCATGGAAGATGGTCCGAAGTTTTCCCGTCTTGAGACATGCCTATATATTAGTTCACTCTCAATGACTCGTTGCCTTCGCAAACATTTATGGTTTGTTTCTTGATGCAACTTCATAAATGTTGGTTTTTAGCTGGTACCGGTAAACGAATACATAGTGCCTTGATGTGCGTTGCCTTCACCTATCTTTTGTCATGACGCTAAACATTCCAGTTCTGTTGATAAGGCAGTGATATTTATCTTGCGTCCATCCTTTGATAGTGCCTATTGCATCTCAAACCAACCAGTGCTCATCAACTTTGGTAATGAGTTAACTTTTTTTATCTTACTGAATAATGTTTGATTGATTGCGAATAACTGTAAAGCAGACATTACTGGTTTTCTATTCAAATTTACACTATCTACCTTCAGTGTCTATGTACTTCAATATCTATGTTTACAGTGTTGTACATTTGTAAAACTGGACAAAAGATCGAAATTAAAGTATAGGTTGTGATTTACTGACTGTGAAAATGCTCTATTATGACAAACCTGTGGATTTTCATCTATTTTTGTACCTTTGGCAAGCACTAGGATAAAGCTGTTTAGACCGGGTATGTGGTCTGGTAGCGAGGGCATGCCCCTAGTCATGTACATGTTTTATTCATGTACAGTATAGCGAAGCTAGAGGAAGACGACGACGTTCAGGAAAGTATATATTACACAACATTACACATGGGATGGTAAACACTGTATTATTTTCAGCCTGTATATTCAAACATAAAGCAATAAATTAACATTTATCATTATATATTACAATTTTTCTGTTTTCCTTTCTTTCCTAAATCTTTTTGTAAGTGTCAAGTCTGAAGCTGGAGATACACAACCAGTTTGATCGACATAAACTGGTTCATGTGTATTGAGAAATATGGCAAAGTTTCATCTGGCCTAAACAATAGCATGAATACAGAAATTATTGTGTGTACACGTCGTCCTAGAAAATATGCTGTAACGTCTAAGAACGGAGCTGCTCTCTGCACCATGTGAACTGTGTAAAAATATGGGGCGACAAAGATTGTTCAGAATGCCACAGATTTTCCTGATAACAGGAAAAGTAGTTCCCGGTTGCAAAAGGTAGCAATATCATTCTTAGCACGAGACCTGCCTGGCAGCAAATAAAACTTGTCATGTGCACACGATCAAAAAAAAATATGAGACAATTGAAGAAATTGTCTTCACATGGCTACATGAAAACTGGTCAAAGATAATTACCAGATTTTACATACGTACAAACTGACAATTTACATATACAGAGAATATTTGCAGGAGCTTTTGTCACATTGTCAGAGAACTTGCCATACATTGTATCTTTTATTATGCGAAGTGCTGATCGCTTGAAAGACATATTTCTTAATGAAGTGAGTGGATGCATTAGGAAACCATGTATCTGATAACAAAATTGAGGTCGTAGATCAAGGTCATTGTTCCCCAAATCAGGAAATCATTGCTCATCGCTGTGTGCTTGCTATAAATTTTGCCCGAAGGTATTGTCATCGTCTGTCCGTCTATGGACACGATATCTGAAGAAGGATTAGAGTCCGGTATTTCAAATTCATACCACATGCATCTGGTGAAAATTCAGAAGCCTATTGAAAATGACTGACCTTCCAGTATTTGCTATATTTTTTTAATAATTCTCCGATTATTCATAATACAAATGCAACTGGTGATTAACTGAAAGCTTATTCCAGTTGACTGACCTTGACCTATTTTTTTCAAGGTCATATACTGTTTATTATGATATAACCTGAAGAAATACAGCTAGGCTTTCCAAATTGATACTATATATACATCTGGGGATGGTCCAGAGGTGTGCTGAAGATGACTGCCCTTGACCTATTTTATCAAGGTCAAATTCTAGTATTTGCTATATTTTTTGAAGAATTAAATCTAGGGTCTCCAAATTCATATTACAAAAGCAACTGGTGATTGACTAGAAGCCCATCCCAGTTGACTGACCTTGACCTATTATTTTCAAGGTCGTATACTGTTTATTATGATATAACATGACCCAGAGGTGTGCTGAATATGACTGACCTTGACCTATTTTATCAAGGTCAAATTCTAGTATTTTTCACGGGGATACGGGACTAATGGTCCTGTATTGTAGTGAGAAAAAACTTGAGCACATTTGGTACCGTTGCCAGGGTGACTGGTTGTTTATTTAACTGCTTTAGGCTTTGAGAGGAAGAGCAGAAGAAAAAAGTCCTCAAGTTATTCAGCTACTGCAGATAGTTTGGTCAACTATTTTGGCTAGATTTTGTTTCATCTGGTCTATATTAGTGAAGTTAAATATTTTCTGCTATTCTTATATATGTTCATATGTCATTTTCACTGCTTTAGAGCATGAATACAAAATGGATACTATTCAGAGGTTGATTTAGAGTGTTTTCCTGAAAGGATGTCATAAATTGCTGGTTGATAAAAACTTTATTAGAACACTTAACATATACAGAAGAAAATAGTTCAAGGCAGACTTATCATATGTTTGCCATGTTGGCAAGAAATTCTAATTTTCTAGGCTTCCATTCTTGCAGAAATTGTATACACGGTATGTAACTTGTGGACCAATACACAAACATCCCCTCCATCAGATCCTCTATACCATTTAGACCATAGACACATGCATGACCTAGGTCAATGGCTTGGTTCACTTAGCTGACAGGGTCAATTGATAGGGTCAAATTCCAAGTTATGTTTAGATAGCAGTGTCAGCCGACATGTACAAGTCTGCATACAACCATTGTAAGAATTTGTAACCTTTAGTTTTGTACTGGCAGAAGGAGGTACATGTAAATAATATGATGCCATGAGATGATACATCCCAGCATAGATCCAGTCCATCTAACCATTAGGTTTTACATTGTATCTCAGTATTCATTTTTTGTTATTTAGTGCTGAAGGATATGCTTTCTATAATCTGAAAGAAGTAAAAATATTTTGCAAATATTGGTAACATGCAGAGAAGACATTATTTATCATTTCATAAGGTTGGTTTCATAATAAATGTCTGTCCCATCAGTCACAAGTTATTTTTTTAAATATATGTGTACAATTACACTAATGCACTATCTAAGAGATCCTTATTATTGAGAGAAATGTGTGAGACTACAAATTGTATGACTCTTCGCCATGGGGCTGAACATCAAAGAGTTAGTGAAATTATTCCAACAGCCTATTTTACATTTAAATAGCCCCGTTTCAGTGCCTAAGGCTCTAGTTGAAGGATTAAAGTTAAGTCTCCAAATTCATATTACATATGCAACTATTGATGTACCAGGAGCCTACCATGCACAGTTGACTGAGTGACCTATTTCGTCAAGGTCATATAATCTTTAGTACGATAGAACATGAAAAAATATAGCTTGGCTCTTGAAATTAATACTACGTATACATCTGGGGATGGTCCAAAGGTGTACTTAAGATGACTGACCTTGACCTATTTTATCCAGGTCAGATTCTATTTAGTACAATCTTTCATTAAGGATTATATCTACATTGTCCGAATTTATACCACATTTGCCTGGACCTGAAGTCTATTGAATATCACTGATCTTGACCTATTTTCTAAAGGTCAAATTCTATATGTTAAGTTATCTGAATTCATGTTCCATATGCAATTAAGTTAAAATAGATCAGAAAATTATTGGCAATGACTAACCTTGATATATATTTCCAAGCTCAAATTACTTGAGCTGATTTTGACCTACATAAAAGAGAGGTAAGAATATGGTTATGCACTACCAGAACCTCAGTGCCAAATATTTCCCATTAATTTAAGTCCTTGGCTAAAGCTGATCTGGTTCAATTTCGTATGTGTTTCTAAAATGAGAGAACTGCAGTCAACCCTTTCAGATCACTTTTCTGTTAACCTACACTAAAATGTCAAAGTTCTAAAAATACATCTTATGCAAAGCATGATTGCTGAATGTATTACAATAAGTGATATCCGAGCCCGTTGGGTTATTTTCTCCCTTGTTCTGCTAGAGGCGCACTGGTGGATGAACCTTATGCTACGTACTGATGGTCCTAACAATTAGATTAAGTGTGCTAATTAATTGCACACAGATTCCCCTTAATAGTTTTTATCGAGCCCGTAGCTTTATCTGTGAAAAGATACAGGAATGTCTTTGCGTTTTCCAGTCCCAGGTGGAAAAAAAATTAAATAAAATATCAAAACTTTTGGTCTTCCCATCCACAGCTCCCGTGTCTCGCCCAATGTCTTCAGACCCCCCCAAAACACTCCTATATTCCGTGTGCTTACATCATGCTACATTTATTCAACTCATCCACTACTATCGGAAGCATATCCCCATCCCTGGACACCAAGCTTCACCCTCCATCTCCGAAACTAACTCTCGCCTGACCCCATATCCTTGTATATTCAATAAGCTTACACCATGCTAGACTTATTCAACCTATTCACTACCCTCGGGAACATGTTCCACCCCAGGGAACAAAGCGACAACCTCCATCTCCTAAACTAAGCCTCACCCGACCTCATACTCAAACATAATCCAGAAGCTTACATCGTGCATGCTACAATTATTCAGTCCATCCACTATCCTTAGGAACATTTCCCCACCCCCGGGGCACCAAGCCCTACCCTCTATCTCCTAATCTAAGTCTCACCCGACCCCATATATTCCGGAAGCTTAGATCATGCTACACTTATTCAACTCACCCACTACCCTTGGGAGACTGCATGTCCCCCATATCTGTTGAACTTTTTCAAAATTATTCTTCATTTTTTTCCCCTACGAAGTAGGCTACAGATCGCAAATTGTCCGGTAATGAGTCAGTGAGTCCATACGAATCCTTTCGTCGGCAAAATAAGGAGAACCATTGACATTAGAACCTTTATTTTTGGCATGAACGTGCATTAGGGCATTGTTACCAGCAAGTTCTGATCTGAAATAATTCTGATTAAAATTAGATTTATAATTAACACTTCAGTATATTGTTATAGATATATGTAAACTGTAGCCTTTAACGTGTATCCTATTTCACATCCAAACATTTCATCATTGACCACATCAGGCTTCAAATTCAGGTCAAATTACCCACTGATGGTGAAGTATCCTACATCAACCAATTAAGTCAGTCTGGTGCAATAACCCAGCAGAAGAAAGAAAGATGTATCATCCTTCAGATTAGTCTGTGTGAGCAACAATGATAAAAGTTTACTGAGGGTGAAACAAAGCCATGACGGCTGTTTAAAGGGTCTTAATTTATTTTCTTTGGGTAGAATTTAACCAGATAAAGTAACTTTGATCATCATGCCAAGAAAACTGTGGTCCGTTTTGCTCCAGCGTTTTATCGCGTTTAATGAGTATCAGTTTCCACCACCGAGTCCTGTCCGGCTAAAAATACCCGGTCATTGATCCATATGCCACATGGCCCTATTACTGAGGTTAATCTTAACGTGCATCTGGGACAATTCCACAATTGCCCGACAGCATAGGCCTACTGCATATACCCTCAAACAATCAGCGCTGTTTGCATAACTTAAATTGTTAAACCATATCATTGAAATAATATAGCAGAAAACATTGATGTGAGTTATGATATGTACACTATGACCAAAGACATGTTCATAATGTGCTAATCGGATAGTTAGGACAATCATTACTTTGCATCAGAGAGTGTGTGACTTGGATTCAAGGGTTAAGACTTTGGAGGGAAATTCAATTTTGACAGCAGAAATATGACCCCGCCATTTGCTGATTAGAGCGATAAAACAGGGTAGGCTAAATGGACCCTTTTGAATGCAGTATTCCTTGGCATAGAGGGGTGAGTGAGTGAGTGAGTAGGATTTAACGTCGTTTTCAACATTTTTTCAGTCATATCACGACGGTGCCTACATGTGCCAGAACACGAGTGTCCACAGTTCCTATTATGCTGGACACTGATCAGCCCAGCCAGTACAGCACCCGGTCATCCATCCAAGTATTGACCGAGCTCAACGCTGCTTAACTTCGGTGATCTGACGAGAACCGGTGTGCATATGGACCCTTTTCAATGCAGTATTTCTTGGCATAGATGTGAGAATATGAGGACATACTTTGGGGTTTTTTTTGTACCTCTTGAATATTGACTATATATCACACTTGGATATAATTTGAACAAAAAATTATATGTGTAAACAAAATATGTCTAAATTTCTCTTGTCATTTCAAATCTTGATCCATTTTGATTCCTTGATTAGGGGATACAGAATCACTGCCACGGAGTGTGCTGGTGTGTCACAGCAATGCAATTCCGATTCACACAACGAAGCTGAGGTAGTTTAAGGTTTATCAATGAAGAAAATCACCGATCAACCGCCATAGAATATAATGTGAAACAAGAAAACCGGAATAGTACATTCATCAGATTGCCGATACCCAAAATGTGTTGTCTCCTATATCTAGATAACAACGTGATGTAGAGACGCTATTTATTCGTCTTTGTACCGGTTATGCTCAGGAGAATGACATAGAATCATTATTATCTTGTGCATAGAAGGTGTTGGTCTTGAGTTGAATTACCGTAAACTACATAAATGCTACCTTTCTACCATAGTACTATATTATAAATTTGTTGTATTGTTGGGAAAATAATGTGATTCAAAAAGTTGTTTTGATCCCTGGACAAGGGCACTGAAAACCATTAAAGAGATGTAAATGTATTTTCACACGTAAACCTTGAAATCTACTGAACCTATATTATTCAATCTGTTTCCTTTAATTAAAAAATTGTAAAATTAAATCGGCGATCGTTATTCATTTTTGGAATGAAGGCGCATTAGGAGACCGTTACCAACAAGTTCTGAGCTGACCTGGCCAGAAGGGCAATTCCCCCACTACTTGAAATAATTGCAGGAACCTCTATTAAGGTCATTACATTAACACATTTACTTGCCTCCGATCTTACAGAGCGGCAGTGATTCAGCGAGAGAAAATGCCATACCTTAATAGGCTATAACTCCAGTTCACCATTGTGATCAAACTTCAATATATCCCCAGTTTATGACAAACAAAATGTCAACTGTTTCTGAGGTGTGTTAATCTGGAACGGTCACACAGACAACAAAAGTTAATCTGGAACGGTCACACAGACAACAAAAGTTAATCTGGAACGGTCACACAGACAACAAAAGTTAAGGGAAAGTGACATTTAAGTGACATCAAGAGACATTTGATAAAAATGGCTCGAGGGCATCGTCGTCAACAACATTCAGCAAACATCATCTGCATTATCTCCCCTTTAATATTACTTCCAGAAAATAATTACAACACACCAATTAAAATGATTGCAATAATTTATTCTCATTGAGACAATTTTTTGGAAACTCGTGCATATAGTTGTTCAATTTCTGTATTCGTTATGGGAATAATGCGGGTGACACATGGTCGGGGATATGATGGACGAGATTCCACCTCAAACAGGCTGGACATGTTGATCAACCTCAACTGACATTCCTTGATACCCTGAAAAAGAAAGTTATCACACATCTCTTAAGTCCATCTTACTCTGATAATGAGATGTGTTTGGGCTGTGAGCAATGTCTGTTTGGGCTGAGAGCAATGACTGTGTTTGGGCTGAGAACAATGCCTGTGTTTTTGCCGAGAGCAATGTCTGTGTTTGGGCTGAGAGCAATGTCTCTGTTTGGGCTGAGAGCAATGTCTCTGTTTGGGCTGAGAGCAATGACCGTATTTAATCTGAGAGCAATGTCTGTGTTTGGGTTGAGAGCAATGTCTGTGTTTGGGCTGAGAGCAATGTCTCTGTTTGGGCTGAGAGCAGTACCTGTATTTGGGCGGAGAGCAATGACCGTGTTTAATCTGAGAGCAATGTCTGTGTTTGGGCTGCGAGCAATGTCTGTGTTTAGTCTGAGAGCAATGCCTGTGTTTGGGCTGAGAGCAATGCCTGTGTTTGGAGTGAGTGAGTGAGTGAGTGAGTAGGATTTAACATCGTTTTCAATATTGTTTCAGTTATATCACGACGGTGCCTACATGTGCCAGAACACGAGAGTGTCCACAGTTCCTATTATTCTGGACACTGATCAGCCCAGTCAGTACAGCACCCGGTGCCTGTGTTTGGACTGAAGCAACGCCTGTGTTTGGGTTGAGAGCAATGTCTGTGTTTGGACTGAGAGTAATGCCTGTGTTTGGTCTGGGAACAATGCCTCTGTTTGGGCTGAGAGTAATGTCTGTGTTTGGGCTGAGAGCCATGCCTGTGTTTGGTCTGGGAACAATGCCTCTGTTTGGGCTGAGAGTAATGTCTGTGTTTGGGCTGAGAGCAATGCCTGTGTTTGGTCTGGGAACAATGCCTCTGTTTGGGCTGAGAGTAATGTCTGTGTTTGGGCTGAGAGTCATGCCTGTGTTTGGTCTGGGAACAATGCCTCTGTTTGGGCTGAGAGCAATGTCTGTGTTTGGGCTGAGAGTAATGTCTGTGTTTGGGCTGAGAGCAATGTCTGTGTTTGGGCTGAGAGCCATGCCTGTGTTTGGTCTGAAGCAATGCCTGTGTTTGGGTTGAGAGCAATGTCTGTGTTTGGACTGAGAGTAATGCCTGTGTTTGGTCTGGGAACAATGCCTCTGTTTGGGCTGAGAGTAATGTCTGTGTTTGGGCTGAGAGCCATGCCTGTGTTTGGTCTGGGAACAATGCCTCTGTTTGGGCTGAGAGCAATGTCTCTGTTTGGGCTGAGAGCAATGTCTCTGTTTGGGCTGAGAGCAGTACCTGTATTTGGGCTGAGAGCAATGACCGTGTTTAATCTGAGAGCAATGTCTGTGTTTGGTCTGAGAGCAATGCCTGTGTTTGGGTTGAGAGCAATGTCTGTGTTTGGACTGAGAGCAATGCCTGTGTTTGGACTGAGAGCAATGCCTGTGTTTGGTCTGGGAACAATGCCTCTGTTTGGGCTGAGAGTAATGCTTGTGTTTGGGCTGAGAGCAATGCTTGTGTTTGGGCTGACGGCAATGTCTATGTTTGGGCTGTGAGCAATGCCTGTATTTGGGCTGAGAGCAATGTCTGTGTTTGGGCTGAGAGCAGTACTTGTGTTTGGGCTGAGAGCAATGTCTGTGTTTGGGCTGTGAGCAATGTCTGTGTTTGGGCTGACAGCAATGTCTGTGTTTGGGCTGTGAGCAATGTCTGTGTTTGGGCTGTGAGCAATGTTTGTGTTTGGGCTGAGAGCAGGCTGAGAGCAATGCCTGTGTTTGGGCTGAAAGCAGGCTGTGAGCAATGTCTGTTTTTGGGCTGAGATCAATGCCTGTGTTTGGGCTTAGAGCAGGCTAAGAGCAATGTCTGTGTTTAGGCTGAGAGCAATGTCTGTGTTTGGGCTAAGAGCAATGCCTGTGGTTGGGCTGAGTGCAATGCCTGTGTTTGGGCTGAGAGCAGTACCTGGATCAGTTTGAGAGCAATGCCTCTGTTTGGCCTGAGAGTAATGTCTGTGTTTGAGCTGTGAGCAATGTCTGTGATTTGGAGGAGAGCAATGTCTGTGTTTGGGCTGTGAGCAATGTCTGTGTTTGGGCTGAGAGCAATGTCTGTATTTGGGCTGTGACCAATGTCTGTGTTTGGGTTGAGAGCAATGTCTGTGTTTGGGCTGTGAGCAATGTCTGTGTTTTGGAGGAGAGCAATGCCTGTGTTTGGGCTGTGAGCAATGTCTGTGTTTGGGCTGAGAGCAATGTCTGTGTTTGGGCTGTGAGCAATGTCTGTGTTTGGGTTGAGAGCAATGTCTGTGTTTGGGCTGTGAGCAATGTCTGTGTTTGGGTTGAGAGCAATGTCTGTGTTTGGGCTGAGAGCAATGTCTGTGTTTGGGTTGAGAGCAGGCTGAGAGCAATGCCTGTGTTTGAGCTGAGTGCAATACTGGTGTTGAGCAATGCCTTTGTTTGGGCTGGGGGCAATGTCTGTGTAGAGTAACATTCATGAAATTATTACTTAGCTATATTTGAACATGGCTTACAGAATGGACACATGGATGAAGTATAGACAGTCAGTAGGTTATTAAAAGGGAAGTACATGTATATCAAAACAGTGTTAATATATATTAATTATTTCATACTGATTCGAATAGTGGCATTGTTGAGTCCAATTGACTGTACAATTAATGATGCAAATTCTAATCAAATATTTATTCATGATTATTTATGTGGAGTCACTGGAGATGAAATGAAGTTTGTAATACAGGGTCACTGTCAGAATTGTGAGTACTTGGGATTTTGTACCCGAATACCAGCGACTTTGTAAGCATTAGCAGATACTGGATTACCGGTAGCCGTTTCAGCACTATAGATGATGGATGTGCTCATACCTCATTGAGGGGCTCCAGGGCTAGTTTGTCACCTCGGGCACCTTCCTTCATGGCCTGTAAGTAATATTGTCATCAACTGTCAAAATTACGGAGTATGATCCATCCATGGGTAAAAATCAACTCGTTTACAAAATGTCTCACCAACAAGCTGGGGGGTGGGGAAGGATTGTCCTCATTGACAATACCGGTCTCTCACACAGGGATTATATATCTCAGATGATTGGTCAATTTCCTATCACATCAACACAAGAGCATCTAGATGTCTCTATGGGCTACGATAAAGTCTCTAAGAAGTCAATCACTTTCATACCACCATTCAACTCAACTGACTTGCAGAGCAACCCAGTTGTGAACATACTTGAAAGAACAACGCCCAATCTAGAACTGTTTGAAATTTGGTCAAAACATTTGGAAATTTTGTCACATTCCACAGCCCTGAATTTGTACACCGAATCAAGATTCTCAACTATATTCCCTGATCGTCGGGCTGAGTGACCTTGACATTTGACCTCTACTTCGCGGTATCTCATCTAAAGTATCCACTCACGAAAAAATGCAATTCAAAATGTCACAGATTTTTGGGCCAGTGACCTTGACCATCATCTCAATTTTGGTAGGTGACCTCTTCTACCCCTAATTTATCCACTGAAATAAAATTGTGATATTTTATTTCTTGATTTCAAGGTCACAGTGATCACGACTTCAATTTTGGCATGCAACACATCTTCTACACCTGAATGTATCAAGTATCAAGAATGTTTTAGGTAACAGTGACCTTGACCTCAATTTTGGAAATGTAGATGGAAAACTGTCACAGATATAGGACAGATGGACAGATGAATGGATGGACAGAAATCGCCACCACATATTACGTCCAGCTTTTTCGGTGGGTGTATAAAAATTAAACGAACTTGACAAAAATTTAGCTATAACGGGATCACGAATTAATTACAGCCTCACCATACTAAATTTTAATCCATATTAGTGTCAAAGTTTTGCCTTTTTGTTCTGTTTCAGTAACTCATTGAAAACTCCAAAGCAATCATCCTTTACTTGGGATCAGCTAATTATACATACACTTGTGAGTGCAACTCAATACCAAAATTTACAGCTTGACCACTTTGCCAGAAATCCCCATATGTTATTGCATTCCATCAAATCTGTTAATTATTGTGCAAGCATATATGGAGTCAATATTCTTCATTCAAATATTCATATCCAACATTCCTATAGGAGAACTTACCAAACTCTCATTAGCAGAAAACCCTATAAGCTCTGTCAAAACCTGCAAAGACGACAGATTTTCAACACGTCAAGATTTATCTTCATGACACTTGTCTCAAATCAGTTGACATGTATTTATATATATTATTAATCACAAAGTTGGTTTAAGTTAAATAAAATGCATTAATACCAAAATTAATGTAAATCTATCTGATGATAAATTATTTTTCACCAGTTACATAAATTATAGTCTACCACGGTGACTTTACCTGATCGGCCAGATTCACATCCATGGTAGATGTGCCATCATTGAGACGACAGGTCAGACTCCATGCTTGACCCTGGCCATTGTCCAGTTTACTCAGTAACGTGGCTACATAGGCCTACAACATACACAACAATGTTACTTAGACTGAGATATCTATGCGAGATATCCAGGACCACTGGTACAGCACAACTAGCAGAGCACCTACAGGACAGAAGACATCTATGTGAGGTATCCAGGACAACTGACAAGAGCACCAGTTGTCCTGGACAAAAACACTCTGAGATTTCCAAGACAATGGGCAGAGCATCTACAGTGCAAATGGCATCCATGCGAGATATCCAGGACAACTGACAGAGCACGTACACAGCAAAGGACATATATATGTGAGATATCTAGGACAACTGGTACAGCAAGGATACCTGAATATATGATACATGTATATTTAAATGTATACAGCCTTCTCAGAAATGATCAGTGCCAGGTACATCACCTGACAGAACTTTGGAGCGAGTTATTCCCATCACTACCTTATTCAGTATTGCATATCCTGATTGCTGCATTCAATACAGCTATACAGTGGACCATTCAACTTAAATTAGAAACATCCACTTCTGGGCTGCGTACAGATATTTGGGATGTATTTTTTGGTTAGCAAAGACTGTAAAGACCCTCTGCGGAGCGCTTACCTTGCTTTACCTTTACTATGCAAAGCTAATCAGTGGGAATTCTAATATTTGAAGGTAGACAGATATCAAATTCAGTCAACAAGCTGCTATGCTGGATATCAGGGGTCGAAATGTTTTTTGAAAATTACTTGTCACTATGACAGGTAACTATTTTTTTTACTTGTCACCATGGTACCTCAGCTTGTCACTCATACCAAATTTTTTTTCACCATACTGTCATCATATATACAAACCAGTCTCTCCATTTTTCAAGGCATTGCAGAATTTGAACACACTTTTTTTTTTTCTCTCGATCGGGAGACGTTTATGACACTGACAGATTTTTCTTCTTCCTCTAGCTCTGCATTGCCAAAATCAATGTCCTTACTCTGTGATGTTGAATCGGTGGGTTCATTTCTCTCACCTGCACGACTGTTCTACTCTCAGGGAGTTCAGTGTAAAATGTCAACAGAATGTT
This sequence comes from Hanleya hanleyi, assembly GCA_036873755.1. Lineage (NCBI taxonomy): Eukaryota > Metazoa > Mollusca > Polyplacophora > Lepidopleurida > Hanleyidae > Hanleya > Hanleya hanleyi. The sequence continues at coordinate 12,895 of JAVTVY010003671.1, read as the reverse complement.
CAATTATGAGATTAAATTTGCTGTAATGATATTTTCTTAAAGATCATAACAGCAGGGGGGTTTTAGCTGCTTTTTCTTCTGAGTAACCCCGATTATAAAATATTGAAGTTGAAAAATTAAGAGACAACAATGTACATTTGTAAATATTTTCAGCTAAATTGCTTGTATGTCATGCGATATGTATTCCACTTTTATTATTTGAGGACCTCAAGGGAGAACACTTTATGTAAAATTATTATGTCACCCTCTGAAAATAAAGAATTTATTATATTATTATATAAAGGTACAGAGAAGAAATGATTCCCTAGAACAAGGAGTGAAATACACAAAATCTAGATTTCGCAAATTAGAAAATATTCATGTTAAAATGCATGGGACAAGCGATGTCGAATTTGATGAGTTTACCTTGACAGTAAAGATGAGGTGTTTATTAGCTTTGATGGAGGGTTCCACTCTAGACAGGTATGTGTATGGAGCATCCTCACTAACCTCTGTCAGGTCAAGGTCATCAGCCAAGTTAAGGTCAGTATCCAGGTCAAGGTCATGAAAGTCGAAGTGTGAAATGGGAAACAAACAGAGATCAGAATGGATTTTTTCAGTTACTTCTGATTGGCTTTAATAACTAGTGAACCCATTAATCAGGAGTTTCAAATTCTCCACTAATCGTGGCTCATAAATGATACAAATCAGGCTATCCAAGAGTGTACACTTTATCGTTTGGGAAATACTGGAGTGCTCGATGCAGTTTTGGATATTTATATCTTGTGAGGCTTTTGAATAGTCTGTAATTTGTTACCGGTAATCTTTATCATACAATGAATGCGATATATAACAGAACATGTATGATGCACTACTCCTGAAAATATTTCAATCCACACCATTACCTATTTCTCCAAGTTTCTTGGTAGGTGGTGGTGTCCGCCTTATATGGTTGATCAGATGGTCTGGGTGTTTGTACTGTGACAGCTGTCTGTATGATCCACTCAATCCTGTGTTTGGCGACTCACTTCTGCCCGACGTAATGTTTGTGACCGAGGTACACGCATTAGGCAATCTACATTGTCCCAGCTCACGGTCAGTATGACGTGTGTCCACTGTGTTACTAGACGTCTGCTTGTCCGGAGTGTGTGTAATTTTTACTTGAACCTCAGATTGGTCGTGCTTTACCGTTACCGTCGTTGTTTGCCCTGAAGAGGACCCTGATTGGATGTTTAGACGAGTTGAGTTCACACCAGCTGAGGCCTCTGCAGGCTTGAGCCGTTTCGATAATGGTGGAAAAGAAAAGGAGGAGTCTGCGAAATCATCGTCCATAGGAAAATCATCATCGCCCATGGGGAAATCATCATCCATAAGTTCTGCTAGATTGTCCATCTCCATAGGATCTGCCATCTGATCCTCTACCACAGATGACCTTGTGCGACCTTGATATGTTGACCTTGAACTCTGACCTGTATTTAGATTATTTGTTGTGCCAAGCTGAGCTGGTCTGGTACTTGTTGTAGTACTAGTCCTGGACGTCTGACCAGGCCTTGGTCCGCTATGGGTCACTGTCTGTGGTCTCACTGTCGCTGTTGGTTGACAGCGAGGCTGACCAGCTACAACAGCTGTTAACGTCTTTTGTGACATTGGTTTTGACCCAATGACAGTATTTTGAGAAGAGTTGATCGTTGAACGATTGACATTCTGGCTGGAATGACCAATAATTGTACTCTGTCCAATAGAAGAGCGTCCTGTCTGCTGGATTCCACTGTCTCTCATATCATCCATCTCTTCATCCCACTAAAAAAACAAATCCCATTATATAACGGACCAATTATATGGACCAATCACATTATATAAAGGACCAAATATATGGACCAATCACCTTATATAATGCACCAATTATATGGACCAATCACATTATATAATGGACCAATTATATGGACCAATCACATTATATAATGGACCAATTATATTGACCAATCACAGTATATAATGGATCAATCACAGTATATAATGGACCAATCACATTATATAATGGACCAATCACATTATATAATGGACCAATCACATTATATAATGGACCAATCACATTTATATAATGGACCAATCACATTATATAATGGACCAATCACATAATTTTATGGATCAACTTAGGCTGAATAAAATTTATCTCTAGCTTCACCGGCATTTTTTATTTTTTTATTTATTTATTTATTTATTGAACTTATTTTCAGAGGGTGGTCCTTTCAACCAACAAAGGCTGCTCTCCCAAGGAGCCCTCTATCACTCACATGCATGACTAGCCAACAGTAGACATATCACAATAATAAAAATAAAGTAAACGGTACATAAAATTCAGAGGGATATACATGTAAGTCATAGCAAACTATATAAAAGAGACATATCACAGTCTGATTCTTTACCACATTTCTTTCCAACATTTATCTTTAAACCTCTCGTAGGTTGTTATATTGCGTACATCTAGGGGTAGTCTATTCCACAGTTTTGCAGCAGAATATTTAAAAGATTTGTCCAAATAGGTTGTGTTAGGACGAGGTAAAACAATGTTGTGATTACCCCTAGTTTTGTGATTATGCACTTCGTTAATAAATGTATAACGGTTCAGGAGATACTCTGGCACCAATCCATTAGTACATTTATACATTAAACACACTTTGTGGTATCTGACACGTTTTCCAAGCTCACTCCATTGTAGCACATTTAACACATATTCAGATGGTGTTCTTGGGTGAAGTCCTAGTATAATTCTACCAGCTCTACATCTCATTTTTTCGACTTGTGTCAGGTTACTAATTAAACCATTTTCCCAAATGACATCTCCATAATCAATAACAGGCTGTATAGTGGTAGTAAATATCTTTGTAGCGGTTTCCTTAGATATATATCGTCTAATTCTTCGCAGAATACCAAGACGAGATGACACTTTGTTACACAGTTTTTCTATGTGTGTCTTCCAAGACAAATGTGGGTCAAAGTATAGACCCAGGTACATGTACTTAGCACAGACTGTTTGTTCAATTTTCTCATTGTTGATCATTAAATCAAGGGATCGGTCACGTGATACACGTTGTGGCGATCCAATAATCATACATGATGTTTTAGAAACATTGAGTGTTAATTTGTTCTTAGTCAGCCAATCTGATACGTTCTTAAGATCTTCCGATATAATTTTTTCTATTTCTGAAGTTGATTTGGCTGTAGCAAATAAAGCAGTATCGTCTGCAAATAACACAACTTTACTGTGTTTTACACACAGTGGAAGATCGTTTATATACAACGTGAAAAGCAAAGGTCCTAAGATTGTGCCCTGAGGGACACCATAGTCAACTACCATAGAGTCGGACAAAGATTCATCGCACACAACCTGTTTTCTGTTGTCCAGGTACGCTCTGAACCAGTCCAGTTCCGTATTCATCACTCCGATATTTTGGAGCTTATGTAATAGAACTGATCTGTCAATTGTATCGAAGGCCTTTTTCAGGTCCAAGAATACGGCCCCAGTTAATAATCCGTTATCAATATTTTCATATAGGTAGTCACTAACGTCTATTAATACCGTTGTAGTTGAGTGTTTCCGTCGAAATCCAGATTGGTGCACATTAAGAATGTTGTTCCTTTCAATGTACGAAGACAACTGTTTGTGCACTAGTTTCTCGAAGAATTTCATGACGACGGGTATCACAGATATCGGCCTGTAATTATTGGGGTTGTTTTTGGCGCCATCTTTGTATATGGCAGTCACTTTAGCTTTCTTCCATTCACTAGGTACATCTCCGCTGGTTAGTGATTTATTGTAGATATACTGAAGGGGATAACACAGTTTCGCAGCAACTAGTTTGACTAGCTTAGAATGCAAGCCATCCAGTCCACTTGACTTTTTAGGATCCAGTCCTGTCAGCAGGTTGCATACATCTGTGGTGGATATTGGTGCGAACTTGAATCTATCACTGATGGTTGTCGATGTAATTGGTGTCGGTGTCGTGTTCATGAACTTGGCCGCAAGCTTAGAGCCTACAGTCGAGAAATATGTATTTAGACAGTTAATAATACTCGTCTTTTCAGTTACAGTTTGATCGTTGATTATAACATTTTAGAATGATGATGAGGGATGGAGGCTCTTTTTTGTATTGTTATTTTTTTCCCCCTCTTCACACAGACCAAATATATTCATCTTTTCTGGCACAGCAATGCAATAGTTTAACACAATTTTCATGAAATCAACAATGGTTTTTGAGTTACTTGAAGAGTCAGCCTTCACCACTAATATTTTCTTCAAATAAAACTAGTCACTGACTCAATGTCTAAGAAAATTATTTTGGCGAAACTTTGAGAGACCAATAAGTAAAAGAAAAATATATATAAAAAAAAAACAGAAAAAAAAATGTTCTTTCATTTTTTTGCTGTAGGCAATAGAAGGGTTGACGTGGCACAAAAAAAAATGATGCAGCTGTGCCTGTGAAGCTACATATTTATTATATTCAGCCTTACAGGTACATTAACCTATTTCTTCTAATTATTCAGATGACAAAACTTAACTAGACTTGCAAACATTCTACAAATTTCACTAGCTATCGTTTCAGTTCTTGGGATAGGCCTAAATAACATATCCATGTCACAGTATATATCCTCAGTTGACATAAAGATGTTTTTTCCTGCTTTCAAGTCTAAAGCCGCTGTTCGAAAATTAGAAGAAATAGGGTAATTGATATGCTGTTTTGACATAATTGATGTCCTGTGGGGGCAAACACAAATGAGAGAGCATAGTTAAGCACATATGCTAGCCGCAACGTTTTTGTAATTATTTACAATGTAGGAGCTAAAAATTCCCCCAGCAACAAAATTTCGAACAGCACACAGAAATGTCATGTGCATAGTTTTACAAAATTTAGGCAAATCAGTTCAGAACCAAAGAAAATCACCAATGCCTACACAGTTATTTTGGAAGTGCAGTGATAAGACGCTCAATGTTACAACTTAGGAATAAGAAAGCATGGAATGTGAATGCTAGTACCAGTAACAATTATTGTCAAATACATTCACACTTCATAGAAATGCTATAATTAATAATATTACAAGAAAATACATGTACCTGGAAAAGTATCTGATAATTCTCAGGGTTACAAGTTGAGTGATTGACTATGATGGGTCTTATGACTTTTCACACTCAGTAACCTCACAGGTAGGGTCCTATTTCTTTTTACACCTGGGAACCCACGGGTAGGGTCCTATTCCAGTTTTACACCCAGGAACCCCAAGGGTGCCCCAGTTAGTCGCCTCTTAACTGTCAGAGGAGCCAAGGTCCTTATATTCTTACCATGACCTGGGGTGAGCACAATGACGTACCTTCATCCCCGGGAGCCCAATGGGGTGGTTGCAAGTTGAAGGAGGCTTGTTTGAAGCCATACAATAATGGTACTATGTAATAAAGGTACGGTACCTGTTGTTCTAGAGCTGCCAGTTCTGTTGATGCTAGAGATTCCAGAAAATCGTCATCATCCATTTCAAAGTCTGTTAAGACAATAGTATAAAATCTTTGTTTTTAATGAAAACATATTTGGAGGATGGAGAGACCATGTAAGAACAGAGATAGATGTGTAGGTATGAATTATAACCTTATAACAACAACACTGATTTAGTTGTGTACCATGGGAATAGAATGTGAACTTGAACTGTGCAGTGTGCTGAGAACCCCTCGGCTATGTGAGTATTGAGAATAGGTCCTGGTTATTAAAGAACACTCCTCCATTTCTGATTACAACTGCTGAAGTATCCCCCAGAAAACCATGGCTAGCTATTAACCAAGGTTTCAGTATACAGGGAGGAATCCAATGTCCCCCAAAAAAGAATCACATCGCTAGATGCAACCATTTCTGACCGTTTTCGCTTTGGATCCAAGAACCAACAGGGCAGTATCTATATCACAATATTGACAACCAATGTCACTGAAAGGTACTCATTTTATCAAATAGGTCAAGAGCTTTTTTTTTTCTTTTTTTTTCACATGGAACTTCAGCATAGAATTAACAGAAATATTTCTTAATGGTGAAATACAATTCATGGAAATCCACAAATTCGTAGGAAAAAAAAGATCCCAGAGTAGTGTACATGTAGTTTCTAAATATGCTAACTTGTCCACAGCACAGCACTACTGTGTAGTCTATAGATCGTACCTAACCTTAGTGTTGTAATGTTTATACACATGTTCTTTACTGAGGATCCTGTGACAATAGGACACTGAAATTAAGTAGATTTCAGCTCTGTTAACACATGGATTTGTGATGTAAGTTGGCTATGCCTAGGCATAGTCATTCTTGAGATATGGTGTTAAAGAGAAAACAGAGATGGGCAGATATATGGACAGACGTGCAGGGTAATACACAAGGCCAATTTTGGGTGAGGGTTAAAAACTGAAATCCCATATAATTGATAATTACCAGGAAATGATGAATCATTTCTTGAATTTGTTCCTGCGTTACTCGGAGCTCTTCTGTCTTCCACCCTGTTACTGAATGTATCAGTTTTCTGTGTATTCACTGGTTGTTTATGTCCTCTGCCCATGGTTGCCCTTGAGGATGTGCCTGCTTGTCCAGTTCTCATAGAGCTATCAGGACCAGGGTTTGTCTGCCGTGTGATCCCTGTGTTCTGAAATTCTTGTCTGTGTTCCTGTCTTGTGGCCTGCTCGCTGCCTGCTCTTCTATAAAAAAAAAATCATTTTTCTTGAATTTTCTGATACGAATAATGAGAAAACTGCTTTCACAAGATAAATTTTTAAACTCAGTCAAATTATGAAATTGGAATAGTTTAATAATTTTCAAAGAGAAAATCTTCACGTTTTTACAGCAATAGCTTTCTTGGTGACCCTGTGCACCTCGAGAGTCACAACAGAAAATAGGGATTACACAAGGAAAATAATCACTCCATGTCACCCATCACATTTTAGCATCAGAGTAGTCTCCACTTGCAAGTGGAACAGAACATCCGGCAAGAAATTAATTATAAGAGTTGGAAATACCATACCAAGGTTTTTATTCACAACATTTTCCCTCTAAGAACTGAGGCCTCACTATGTCACTTTGGGGAAAGTGCCGAATTCGGCGACGTTATCAATTTTTAGAATGTTGTAAAATTCAGGAACTTAAATCACAATATTTCATTCGGAAAACGATCGGCACCCCCGCTTATTGATCAGCAGCGTCACCAATAGGTGGCAGCACATGCTGTCTTGGATTTCATGATGGTTTTTTCAAACTTCCCAAGTCACTCAAGATGCGGAAATCAGATCGGGAGGTTGCCGAGTTCAGGAACATTGTTGAATTCAGCAATGTTTCCATTCCGAAATTCAGCAACTGTACCCAAATTCCACACTTTCCAGAACTGATGTAAGTATCAGGTTTTCAGCCCCATTTGAGCAAGATGAAAATGTAAGCCCATAAGGACATTTCATAGCATGTCATTAGTGACAGTATCAAATATCCTGCCATGTTGGAAGAAAGCTGCCTACAGTCATTGACACAACCTGAAGATCTGGTGAATGAGTGAACGAGTATGATTTAACTTCGCTTTCAACAATCTTTCAGTCATATCCTGATGTTTGGGTCCTATTCCTTTTAACACCCGGTAACTCAAGGGTGCCCCAGTTAGTCGCCCGTTATGGAAAGCTCTCTGAGGAATTGAGACCCTCATATTCTTACCATGGCCTGGGGTGTGCACGACACCCCAGGTCACTGGAGATACGTGTTATCATATGGATTAAGAATACTGATCAGCGATACGGATTTGATATTTTTGGAACATCATGATGTCTTCAGGCATCACTGAAAACTGTTGACCGCTTCTCTCTTGCAGGAAACTAGTCTATGTTTATGTATAGTATGATTATCTTTTTGAATTTGGTGCTAATGCTGTTATATGGCATATGGAAAAGGTTTTTGGATTATGGACACTGATATTCTTCAATGGACAACGGCTGAATTATGAATGATGGACCAGATGCTTGTAATTTATCTAGATTTCAGTATTATTACAGTTAAAAATGCTCACAGTGCCAACTCCAGAAGTTTGTCCTGGGTGTTTGTTTCCAGCAATGAGTCCACCTCCCCACCCAATATCTCGAAGTTCTCCGACTTCAGAAAGAGCACACCATGTCGACACAGCACACGGCCCTTGATACAAACCTGAAATGTTCAGTATAACTTGATGAATGATAAGGATCACAGATAACGAAGCGCTGGAGGTAAAATTGAAAACTTTGGCATGAACGAACAGCATTTATGGAACATGGAGGGATGGTGGTTGAAAGTAGTATTTTTCAGGATAATAAGTTCTCTATGGTAATCCCTCTAATAATTCAATCCCCCTATCAAAATTCAATCATCCCCAATTGTGGGAACAAAATTCAATCAGTGGTTCTAATAAATTTCATGACCCTCTGAAATCATTGAAATATTGAAGAAATAATGGCTTTTATGCATGATTTTGAACCATTTTGTCAACTTTCTGTTCTAATAAATTTGATAACCCTTATATATTCTGGTGGGAAATTTGCCGTATTTAAATTGAAGTAATGCTTCTCTGCAGATCTTATTGAATATCAAGCAGTAGTGACTGTAGTTTCATAATGGAGGAGCATCTCACCTTGCAGCCAGGTTGGAGATGAAGTTTAAGGGCAGGGATTGGACGATACTCTATTCCCTGAACATCCACAGTTCCATCTGTCATCTTTAGCATCAACATTCGGCCAGCTTTCATCTCATTCTACAATGTCAGAAAATATAAGAACTCTGTGTTTATGTCATACCCTCGATAAAAAAAATAGTATGTGAACTATCTATCTTTTGAGGAAATTTGAAGAGGCTTTTTATGGGTTATTGGTGAATCATCACATTCAATTTATAAGTGGTTGAGAGGGGAAGCACTTCAAATCATGGAACATTCCTTGTGTAATGTTAGATCTTGGCAGGATCCGAAACAAGTACAAAGAGGAAATACAAAATCTTTGAGGAAAACATCACAATTTTGAAGGAAGCTATTGGTGGAGACATTTTTTCATTGGTTCAAACAACCATTTCTCTGAAATTTGAGCGAAATGCCTCTCAATTTCGATAACGAGTTTCGAGTGTATTGAGGGTGAGACCCATATCATCTTTCTTGGCATAATATATATGTACTTACCGATGGCTGAGTGGGTTGAGTGGCCGTCACATGAACATTGGCATTTTCTGTCCCTTTTACCTTCTGTAGCTGACCATAATACGGCTGACTTACATCCAGTAAAGAGTCCACCTGATAATAAACAACTAATAACAGTGAGGAAGTACCTGAGAGAGGTAAGAAAATATCCAGACTCATGCATGAGATGAGAATCACTTATTCGGTGGGAGCAAAGGCCAATCCATTCCCTCAAACATGTCAAATGAACACAAACTTGCAAATACAGCGGCAGGTACCGTTACATGTACACATGCAGGTATTCAAATTTAAAGGTACTAACAAATACCCCTTATACACTCTGCATGAAAACATACAGAGAAGCAGTGTAAACAACAAGTTGATATTTTTTCCTTCGAAAATGACATCTATTCAGGGATTTTACACGATAAAACAGACGGTATAAAAAACGTATTGAATCCGTAACCTATGACCCGTGACATAAGAGTCTGATTACGATAACGTTGTATAATATTGACTAGTCGGTTGTGTAGAATGTCCTGTGACATGCGTTGAACATTAATTGGGTATGATGACATCATAATGACGTCAACAAAGGCATTACGTATTAGCTTTGTGACGTCCTAGTTGTTACAATGGAAATGTCGACTAGAAAATTTGCTACGAGTGCTCGCTATGAACGATCGTAAACAGATTCTGATGTCATGGGTCAGCAGGTTACAGCCTTTGTCATTTCCAAACAGGCATGGTAATTGTAACCTCGCCACTAGGGGTCACTCTCCGCTGGAAAATGGCCGCTCTGACAAACCCCTGGGACCACGCTCACTGAAAGTGGGTCCTATAATAGATTGAACAATTCGTTCATGTGTCCTCTTCCGGTTCCATTGAAACATATCCAATTCCTCATGAACCGTTAGTCATGAGTCACTTGCATGTCCAGCATCATGACGTCTTGACGTCATAATAGAAAATATTTTGCAAGAATGCATATTGATTACGTCATCTCGCAGATGCGTACGTAACATCCATGACATCGGGACATTGGCATGATCTCCACAGAGACACCCTCGTTCTGCTCTGAATTCTAGGGTTTTGTCTGCTAGCCAATGACCGATCGTATGGCTGAGCCCGGTCCCAGAGCCTCGAAGGGAGGACAGGACTGGATAGCTCTGGTTTCGAGATTGTGGTAATTGAGGGTTTCAAGCTCTTTTTTTTTTAACTTTGACCGTTCTTAGAAAAAATAAACTGCTATGTCAAACACAACCTCATACAACAATTCATTATCACGAAAGTATGGAGTGTGGGGACCATTTGGTAGAACCTTTAATAACTGATCTGGATAATTTGCCATCCGTAGCTCAAACTACAAGTACTGTACATGTACACATTCTAGAAAGTACAATAGAAAAGTACTCTTTTGTTGAGGTTCCCTTCAGATGAGACAGGTACAAATAATTGCTACCTGTTCTCGGAGACAGGTGAACTCTCATTTACCTGGAGACAGAAGTAACCCTGAAGATATGTTTTGTTATCTTCTGTGATTGAACGAGGCAGACAGGAGGTCTGGAGTTCTCGGAGATCAGCAGCCAACCACTGGTCATAAACCATACCCGTCAGCTGGTTAGAGGACAATGGCACTTCCTGTCAAACACATAGATAAACCAGATTAAAGTAGAAAGCTCCAGCAGTTGTCTTGAATCCATTATAATCTAATTTGAATCATATGTAAATCAAACTTCTGTTTCTATCTCCAGATGCTAATGATTCAAGGTTGAAGGTTGACTTAATATCTTAACCAGGTTGTTAGACGTAATTATTTTCATATCTTACCGTTGTTTCAAATGTTATGACAATAAGAAAGTTCTGGCAGTACTGACAGCTAGTCTAACATATGCAGCAGAGCTGTCTCCTCTAAATAACAATCTTGTACAATGTTGCCCACAGTACCTACATGTACTGAGCTTAGAAATATAGCAATTGGACTGCTGATCAATGCAATTTTAAGACACCATGATAGGCATGGTGGGGCATATGCGCTCCTGTGGACACCTTGCCTACCTGGTGCTCCTCCTTAAGCCACTCTAAACATGCTTCCAGCCAATCATCAGGGACAGTGATATGGCGTGTTCCAGTCAGCCAGGCCTTTACCTTGGTGAAATCATTCATACTCACTTCTGAAAGTAATGATAGGAGAATTGAACAATCATATACATGTATGTTGACTTCTTTTCACTCATTAAGTTGTGTGTGTGTGTAGCCCACTCCAGCAAGCCATGCATGATCTTCCCACTTCAATATACCTATTACAACTATTTTTTTATGTTTTTTTATTTTGTAAATTGTTATGGTTTTCAGCCAAATTCAGCAGAAATGCACTTTGCATTGACCCATGTTGAGAATCAACAATGCCAGTATTTCCAAAGAACATGGCCTGAAAGTCTTATTGTGAGCACCATAGTCTATGTTACACATGTTAAAGAATTCACCACGAATCCCGGTACACGATCCACGGTAATACATTCTCCACGATATGGCGGGTTTCCAGTAACTGATAAGAGACTTCCAAAGACTTTTGAAATCGAGCCCGAACGGCTTCGAATGCATGAGAACTCACCTCATGGCATTCTCCTCGCCCGTTGAGTTTTCACCATAGTCCACGCCCGCTCATCCATTTACTGTTAGTTGTCTGCAGACACCCGAATTCCCCCGTGTACCGGGATTCGTGGCGAAAGTCGGTATACAACTTTAACATTGGAGTTTCCGCACTTGATATTACAGATGGAGATCTAGTAGAGGAGGGATATGTAGATCGATGTAGGGCGTATAGAAAGCATTTTTATGACATCCATTGTCATTGTGGTGTATGAAAGGGTGGAAAATAATTATATTCTTGAAAAAAAATTTATATAATCACAACAACAACATCGACGAAGACACCCCCTGCTACCCAAGTCACAGTAACATACTATTGTCAAGCAATCAAGCATACCGGTACATATTAATGACGGAGAACCTGTACCAAAAACATCATCCGCACATGGACCGGCCTTCATTACATTGCCAGATATACTTCTGATTGGCTGAGATGATGAGAGATGCATACTAGCAGTCTGACGTCAATGCTTGACCGATGATCTCTGCTTTGAATGGAACAAAGTGAGCCACTTCATTGGCTGACACAGTACGCGATGTCATTAATGGATTGGGACATTCGGCTAAGCTATTTAGCAGAGCATCTGATGGTGGAAAAGAAATGGGAGGTAAAGCCTGGTAGCGAGGGTGAGAATTCTTGAATTACTGTCTGCCAGCCACTTGAGTAGGAATTCCAGGGACATTATCCAATCTAGGATACAATATAACAGAGAGATCCCAGCCACTTGAGTTGGAATTCCAGGGACACTGTCCAATCTAGGATACAATATAACAGAAAGATCCCAGCCACTTGAGTTGGAATTCCAGGGACACTATCCAATCTAGGATACAATATAACAGAAATATCCCAGCCACTTGAGTAGGAATTCCAGGGACACTATCCAATCTAGGATACAATATAACAGAAATATCCCAGCCAGTTGAGTTGGAATTCCAGGGACACTATCCAATCTAGGATACAATATGACAGAAAGATCCCAGCCACTTGAGTTGGAATTCCAGGGACACTATCCAATCTAGGATACAATATAACAGAAATATCCCAGCCAGTTGAGTTGGAATTCCAGGGACA
>JAVTVY010003669.1:0-38974 GCA_036873755.1 Hanleya hanleyi | reverse complement strand
GTCGTCCATTAAAGAATATCCGCGTCTATAATCCAAGACCTATTCCATATTCCATATAACAGTATTAGCCCCAAATTCAAAAGGACAATCATAGTATACATAAACATAGGCTAGTTTCCTGCAAGAGAGAAGCGGTCAACAGTTTTCAATGATGCCGGCAAGACATCATGATGTTCCAAAAATATCAAATCCGTATCGCTGATCAGTATTCTTAATCCATAATATTCGTTGTAAATTCGTCATCTAAAGAATGATGTATCTCAGTCACGCTTTGATTGTGACTGTTCATATGAGTACCATGAGGATCTTGAAGTACATGGGTTAATACGGCCCCTAGCCCCGGGTTAAGCGGAATTAGACACAAGTTACGAAACGTAGCGCCATAGATCTTGCGCTACGTTCGTATTTTGCTATCAGCATGCGATATGTATCGCCAAATTTGAGAAACTTTGAGTGGAGGCGCTTGATGGAATAGCCCTGTTTTATAAGTTTCTGCAACAATGTTTTGTGACGTTGATTAAAATCGTCACATTTAACACAGGATCTAGCAAATGCTACTAAGCGAGATATCTATACGCCATATGTAGGTCCCACTGGAATATTACCTTTTCAATGGGACGTCTTACACCAACTAAGGGAAGTGGGAAGGGGTGCCGACATACTGACTGCGTCATATGACTTCACAGAATAGTCTTCTGGTAAACCTATTGTAAAGCACATACCAAGAATCTAACGATTCGTGATATGTGTTGTATCTCAGGTACGCTTTTATTGTACCTGTTCATGTGGCAACTTGGATGATATGACCACACGGCCCCTAGCACCGGCATAAGCGGTATTAGATACAAATCTAGAGAGCTATGGTGGAAATGCTCTGACAACTCGTATACTGGTAATTGGTGAGCTGTTTCGCTGTGACAACTCGTACATTGGAGATTGGTGAGCTGTATCGTCATCAGATGTAAATGGCGGCAATTAACACAAAAGACTAGTCTGTAAGGCCCGATGTCGACCCAGCATCAACTTCCCACAAATGCCAACATATATCAAAGACCAACAGGTCTGTACAGGGGCGGGCCTCGGGGACGAAACGTCCACAAGCAGAATCTCGACATATACAGGTCAAAATTACAACACCTATAATGGAAGTGGGGAGAGGTGCCGACATACTGACTGCGTCACATGACTTCACATAATAGACTTCTGGTAAACCTATTCTAATGCACATACCAAGAATCTAACGATTCGTGATATGTGTTGTATCTCAGGTACGCTTTTATTGTACCTGTTCATGTGGCAACATGGATGATATGACCACATGGCCCCTAGCACCGGCATAAGTGGTATTAGATACAAATCTAGAGAGCTAGGGTGGAAATGCTCTGACAACTCATATACTGGTAATTGGTGAGCTGTTTCGCTGTGACAACTCGTACATTGGAGATTGGTGAGCTGTATCGTCGTCGGATGTAAATGACGGCAATTAACAGTCTGTAAGGCCCGATGTCGACCCAGCATCAACTTCCCACAAATGCCAACATATATCGAAGACCAAAAGGTCTGGGGGGCCCTCGGTGGCCGAGTGATCTAAGGCGCTTCGCTGGTGATCGCTAGCCTCACACCGCTGAACCGGCACGGGTTCGAGCCCAGCTGGTCCATGTGTGAAAGTCTGTCAGTTACTTACCGAAGGGTAGGGGTTCTCTCCGGGTACTCCGGCTTCCTCCACCAACCAAACTGACTGTCACCATATGAGTGAAACAAACTTGAGTGTGACATTAAGCCAAATTCCCTCCCTCCCTCCCTCCAAAAGGTCTGTACAGGGGGCGGGCCTCGGGGACGAAACGTCCACCAGCAGAATCTCGCCATATACAGGTAAAAATTACAACACATATAAGGGAAGTGGGAAGAGGTGCCGACATACTGACTGGCCAAATCCTTGCCCAAATAAGGCCAAGTCGCAGGTCGACATCCACACACGATTTGTAAGTGGACAGATATCGAGTGTAGACTATGCCTAATTCAGAAATAGCTAAACAAAGATACATATTACTACGTCGCTTAAAGGAACTACGGAGACACAGTCGAGCCATAAGGCCCGAACGATAAGCTTGTGTGTGTCATCAGTTTAGTATGGGAACTCAGAGGCCAATAAATTTGATCATCATTTTGTTTCTTCAGTGACATTTTGGTAGTGTATTTAGTTATCACTACAGTCAGTCCATTTAGTTTCCGATTGCAGAGGTAATTATGTATATGGAATATGGTATATGAAAAAAAAACTGTTGGAAAGGAAACAATGATTTATAGAAAAATAAGTCACATACATGTATATGGTGGACAGTTCAGTGATCAGTGCCGATGTTCGCGCGATTTGTTTTAGAGTTGGCTAACAATCAGTTTTAGTATATCAAGATGATTTAACATTCATAGGACACTCTAGTTACAAATTATTCGTATCAAATTCATTTTGGAACTACAGTACGGCCGTACTCCTCACATTGCATGAGACGAGACTAAAGCAGAGGCTCTAACACGTTATTACCATACTATAGTGTCGTTGTTTCTTACGTCAAAACCAATTAAAATTTGTCAGTTATGTTTGGACACAGTTCTTTTATATATACATTTAATACCTTGAAAATGTTTCGAGGCAACGAACGAATCTTGTACATTCGTTTCTGTTCCACACAATAGTACTCCTTGAGTACTTTAATTTTATCTGTCAAAGTTTGATCTATTTATGCATCTTTCTTTCAGTGGGATCTCGTGTGTGACCAGAACTACCGGGCCCAACTCTCCCAGACGGCGTTGGCGATTGGCCAGGCAGTTGGAGCAGTCATCTCCACCATTATAGCAGATAAATTTGGTCGCAAGAGGTCGTTCCTTATCAGCCAATGGGCAATGCTGGTCATCTCAACTGGCGCTATATTTTCTCCGAACATAGAGGTTTATTCTGTGCTGCGCTTTGCAACTGGAGTTCTCCAACAGGTACGGTAGTATTTCTTACAGCAGGTGTCGCCTCCGCACCGGCCTCTCAAAGGACACGAGTACTAATGTTTCAGGATATCCTGCATTTGGTGTATACATATTTCGCCTAGCGGCATAAGTTATAACCTGGCGTGCAGGATCTTTGGTGCCGCGACACGAAGCTCTCCATGTTATTGTCCCCCGCCGCAACGCGGCCGGGGACTTTAAAATGGTTCTTGCTTCTTTGTGTCCGTGGATGTCCGTCCATGTCTGTTCGAAGCGATAACTTCCTAACGCTTTGTTGGATTCTTTCGAAATTCGGAATATGCATTCCTTGCGGCAAGACGCCAGTCCGTATTGCATTTCAGCAACATCTGCCTGAAGGTGGCGCCACTAGTTCTTGCTTCTTTGCGTATGTGGATGTCCGTGTACGTCCGTGCATGTCTGTTCGAAGCGATAACTTTCTAACGCTTAGTTGGATTCTTCCGAAATTCGGCATATGCATTCCTTGCGACAAGACACCAGTCCGTATTGCATTTCAGCAACATCTGCTTGAAGGTGGCGCCACTAGTTCTTGCTTCTTCGTATCCGTGAATGTCCGTGTATGTCTGTTCGAAGTGATAACTTCCTAATGCTTTGTTGGATTCTTCCGAAATTCGGAATATGCATACCTTGCGACAAGATGCCAGTCTGTATTACATCTCAGCAACATCTGCCTGAAGGTGGCGCCACTGGTTCTTACTTCTTTGTGTCCGTGGATGTTCGTGTACGTCCGTGCATGTCTGTTCGAAGCGATAACTTCCTAACGCTTTGTTGGATTCTTCCGAAATTCAGCATTCGCATTCCTTGCGACAAGAGGCCAGTCCGTATTGTATTTCAGCAACATCTGCCTGAAGGTGGCGCCACTAGTTCTTGCTTCTTTGCATCCGTGGATGTCCGTGTACGTCCGTGCATGTCTGTTCGAAGTGATAACTTCCTAAAGTGTTGTTGGGTTCTTCCAAAATTAGAATACGCATTCCTTGTGACAAGACGCCAGTCCGTATTACATTTCAGCAACATCTGCCTGAAGGTAGCGCCACTGGTTCTTGCTTCTTTGAGTCCGTGGATGTTCGTGTACGTCCGTGCATGTCTGTTCGAAGCGATAACTTCCTAACGCTTTTGTTGGATTCTTCCGAAATTCAGCATTCGCATTCCTTGCGACAAGAGGCCAGTCCGTATTGCATTTCAGCAACATCGGCCTGAAGGTGGCGCCACTGGGTCAAAATAGATTTTTTTTCCGTGTACATCTGTTCGAAGCGATAACTTCCTAATGTTGTGTTGGATTATTCCGAAATTCGGAATACACATTCCTTGCAACAGGACGCCAGTCCGTATTGCATTTCAGCAACATCTGCCTGAAGGTGGCACCACTGAGTTTCTCTTCTTCTTGTCCGTTCCAGTCAAAATGGGCCTTCAATTTTGCTATATGAAATCATTCTATTCCACATCATATGATTTACCCTAAAGCTTTTGCATGAACCATATTTTATTTCAGAAGTATAATGTGAAATAACTGGCGGGGAAATCCCCGCAGTACTGAATCCCTGATTTTTGAATTTCGTGTCATCTTAAACGAAGGACAACATTTCCTTCAATTTTGCTAACAAATAATTGTATTGCACATCATATGATTTACCCTGAAGCTTCTGCACGAATCATTTGTGTCCACACATGTATATTACTATATTAATTACAACTGTGTTCCTAATGTTTGGGTGCACACTGTGCATATGATCAATTTCCTGAATTGAACTGAATTGAACTGAATTCAACCTTGCCGGTCTTCAGACTGACAGATGATGGCATGCAGTTGTCAGTGCAGTTGTTCATGTACAGGGAGCTTTCTATGAATGAGTTGCAACCCCAAAAGGCTTAAAATTTATCAGGCACAGACCCATGTTTTTACCCCTCGGCCAATTTTGGCCATGGGGTATTGTCATCATCTTGTACGTCCGTCTGTCCGTACGTCCGTTCGTGAGCGAGATAGCCGGAAAACTGTTCCGCTGATGAATTCCAAATTTGGTATGCTTATTTACCTAATCAAGGACCAGAAGCCTATAGAATTGGGACCTGATTGGATGGGAACCTTAGCAGCCATCTTTAATTTCATGCAAAATGGATAATGATCCATATCTCGGAAACCATTCAACTGTTCAATACGAAATTTGATATATACATCATCGATACATCAAGCAACTTTCAACGAATTACCAAACAGGCTTTTCTGATTAGCTGGGAACCCTGGAGGCCATCTTTAATTCATGCGAAATCGATAATGATAGCCTACATATCTCGGTTACCATTCAATTGTTTTATATGAAGGTTGGTATATATCATCGATACATCCAGATACTTTGAAGCGGGACCTGATTGGCTGAAAACCTTTGTGGCCATCTTTAATTTAGGCAAAATCATTAATGATCTCTATATCTGATTCCGTTGGAGTGCTCAGTGTAAAATTTGGTATACATCATTGATGCATCAAGAGACTTACGATGAATGACAGATCTGGTTTCTCTGATTGGGCGGAAATCTTGGCGGCCATCTTTAATTTATTCAAAATCTTTAATGATGTTTATCTCTGATACCATTCAAATGTTCTATGCGAAACTTGATTTACAGCATCGATGTATGAAGAGACTTGCATTAATGAATAACCACATTAGTTCCTCTGAGTGACGGGAAGGATGGGCAACCATCTTTAATTTATGTAAAATCATTAATGATCTCTATCTCTGACACTGTTCAAATGCTCAATGTAAAATTTGGTATACATTATCGATGCATCATCTCGGTTACTTCTACACGATGTGCCTAGGATAAAGTACTATACTATACACAATTTTTTGTAATTCAGCATCGCAGAAAACCATCGATTGCGTTTTCATGGTAAAAGGGTTAGGAAAGAACTAAAAATACACTTCAATGCAGAGTGATTTTGATTGACGCCAGAAATCGCTCAGAACGCTTCTTCGGCGATCTAGACCCCAGGAGCATCTGGGGCCTGGGCGGCCCCTGGATCCTCACCTAAAGTGCAATGATAGTGGCCGTACCACTTTGAATTTGCTTCCGACGCCCCCTGTATTAACAGACAGTGTCAACGTACTGTTCCAGCTGTCTCCCGTTCAGTGATTGGTCATTCGACCCCGCCATTTTAAACTAAAACGAGCATTTTCATTGGATCACTATTAGATAAGACCCACCCCAATCTTCATACACAACCACGCGACTGTCTCAGTTGACTGATGACATAGCGCGGCCTCGTTTTTGATTTCAAAATCTGCCGTCTAACTGGGAAAATGCTGTTGTTGCTGCATCAGCCGATCATTGGCCCCCTGTAGAAGATACTATAGGCTAATACATGTAGGCTACCATGCATTTCGCTCACTTGCACCTACAGGTGGCGACAACTGGTGGCAAATTTAAAATTTGGTTTCCGGGCAACAGGTTGATGCCTTCAGCTTCTCGTCAAATTTGGTTTGCAGATAATGCCTTGAGATGTCACTTGGGGATGCTTCTCGGTGCTTCACTGCATGGAAACTATATCACAGAAGCAATCAACTTTCAGTCAATCGTTCTGAGTTGATCTTAAAACTTGGGAAGGCAGAAAGACCCTTCCACATCCAACGCCTATGAAGCAGCAGTTGCCTCCCTCATGTATATCCCCTGAGACCAACAATGCTAAAAAATATTGCTGCCATTTCGGTGGGGGACCTAGCATCCTCTGGCTGCTTGTTCGTATTAACACTGTCAGAATTTTTTACAACCATATGACTCCACAGGATAACTTTCCTCGGCACCTTGCATTCCGACCGGAGAATACGGTGGACTGTCGGACGTAGCCTTAGTATCTCAGCCGCGCTTTTATTGCAAATGTTCATGTGGAGACTATGAAATAGCAACACGGCGCCTATCACCGGCTTAAGCGGAATCAGATACGCTAGCTCGGGAGCTGTGATGACAGATCAGCTCAAACAAATAACTCATCTGATGTTAATGAATACTGTTCAGCGATAAGGATTAGAAGATAGGAATATCACGGTATCTTGTCGTCATCATTTCAAACTGCACACGGTATGGGCTGGTTGTATATGTTGGATATACTGACTCGCCCATCAATGGCAGGCATCCATATTGGCACCCATGTTTAAACTCCTTGCAGGCACAGTATAACGCCTAACTCCGAACAGCGCCTGTCATCTTTCGGACATCTATTGTCATGAAGATCGGCTTGAGATGGAAAGCCAGGAGAAACACCTCAAATTAGATGAGATCCTTTGGGGTAGACTCAAGGGAATATTCAGTTCATTTAGTTATATATCGTTATCTCCTGATAAGGGAGAGATACAACGAGGACTATGTGAGCGGATACACATCCTATAGCATGTGGTATGCCACAATTTCGTCGGATCACGGTTTACGACTGAGAGTTGTAAAATCTCTACAGCATTAATGCGCAAGGTCAGATGATTTCGACGGAATCGACCGAGCGGTCGCGAATGCTGGAACTGCTGACCACTTTTCCCCAGCGAAGCACTAGCTTCTGTTGCCTGTTCTGATTTTGTTGCTTATATGATCGTGTGAATGAGGTCTTCCGAGAATGGACGCGGAAATCCTTCATGAAAGATTGCGCTTAAACCGCGTGTATGCCTGGATTCTGCTAGGTAGAGAAGTTGTCACCGAGACTTGGTTTGTATGCACCCAGTTTCAGCATGATAGCTAAGACGGCAAAAACCATCGCCGCGAGCACAACGCCTTTCCCCTGCCTATACACGCCTTTCCGGTCGTCTGAAAGTAGCAAAAACCGCCATGTTTCCTTCCCATAATGCAATGCGAACCACGAGTAAACTTTTGTCACACGCATGCTGTAAGTATAGGCACGGGCTGAAATTTGCTGCAAAAAGTTATTTCAAAGTATTTTTACATGATTTCTTCAGACTTCTTTCACTCTAGAACAGTTCAGTGATATTTCAGGTCCCTGTCAGCTTCTGACACTGTCTATAAACAAACTTATGACGGTGATTTTCCCGAGGCCCATGTTGAAGGCATTGCTGTATCCGAATCTTGCTCCTGAAAAGGGGGCAATAACTCTTGTTTTTGCCACTTTCAGACTACCGACAAGTCGTGTATTATCTCCGGGTGTAGCCGTTGCGTATAATGAGGCGCGATCTAGGTTCCATAAATATCGCGATGGACAAGGAGCAAGAATGGCAAAAACAGATGGTAAGATGAATTCGAAGCAGTTTCCTCGATGGAGCGTCTAAATGACTGGTATGCATTAAGACAATCTCCAATCAAAGCACTCGAGACAAATTCTCCTATTCTTCAGATGTTTGAACTAGGTTATGATGCCAAACCTTGCAAAATTGCAATAGATGCTTTCCCATACTAATTTTACGATTTTCGAATGTCGACATACAGATCGTCTCATACGTATATTTTTGAACACTTGATTTCCATTCAACCCGTTAACCTGAAAATCCTGGTTGATTCGTGGTTTTACCTAATATTACCTTCCCATCTACCACGAATTCGACGGCCAAATCGGGGACAGAGAGTTATTCTGGAAGCTGCAATATGGGTCTCATTGCGTCTGTAAATGGCAATGTTTAAGGATTCGGCAATGTAACAAAACCGTCAATCACAGCATTAAGACGATAGAACTGGTTCGTTCGGTGTCCGTATAATAAGACGATAGGAATATCACCGTACCTCTTGGGGGGAGAGGGTATCATGTTTGCCTACGGCATGATACTTCAGTAGGGCATCACTGTAAAATGACAGCATATTGTTCTGTCATAACTAGGTGCTCCGCTCCTCCCCCCCCCCCGCCCTATCGAGATATCACTGAATATCAACAAAACCTTTTTGAAACATCCAGCAGCAGGGACATCCAAAAAGAGAGATATCGCAGTTACGGTCACAGTTTAATCCAACCACGATAACGTTACAGTGAAGTAATTAATTATGTGTTTATATGAAAAGCAATATACAAAGTTTGCCTACAGATCTTTATTCAATACGTCTGAAGATTTTAATCCATATAGTCAGAGTCCATGAATCCGCGTAATCAGAAAAGAAAGTGCCACCCACCCTCTGTAAAATATGTAACGATATAGCGTATTTTCGAGTATATCGTTCAATGAATAAAATCGGAACATCTCGAGAATAGCCATTCTTGAAATTTCGATACTTGGATAAAATACTGGACATACTCCTAATCAATGACACGGAGGTCACCAATTATGGTGTGGCGAGTCCACACACACACTTCATACCAATAGATTGAATATTTAACCAATCAAGATTAACTTTCCAAGTGCCAGACTGCTAACCCTATCTGGCCTGGGCGATTTGGGGTGTACTGCTGCCTGGGGGTGGGGCGGAAAGTGCCCCCCCCCCAAATATTTTCGCTATCGCTAAGGCTAGAGATCTGAAACTTACCACACTATATCATTGGGACAAGCTCTACAAGAAAATGTAAAGACGTCCTTTTCTAAAAGAGCATGTTTGGACCATTTTAAATAGATTTCACTCACTTTTCCATACAGAAAAGCAAACATTTTGAAGAAATATGACGAAAACATCACTTTCCTGGTATCCCACATGGTCACCATTTTGAATTTACCCATGATCCTCCGCTCGGGGGTCATGCAAATAGACTCACAATGACCTCAATATGATAATCTAAAAAGTCACGAAGTTTCAGCTCTCATTTTTTAGTCGTTCCGGAGAAAAACCAACAGGGGGGGGGGCGGAAAGTGCCCCCCCCCCCCAGGCCAGGTAGGGTTAACTGAAAGGATCCCCTTTACAGTATTGTTTATTCAACACGGAAAGGTTCCCAGTTTGATGGAGGTTAATTTGCGCTCTACAGTGTCAATCTCAGCCTCTGGTAGATATCCTCCAGTCCCTTGTTTTTCAGCCAAGCTTAACCACATTGAAATAAGAGGGATTCAAAATACTTTCTATCTTATATTTTAGCTTTACTGTCGTCTTGATACGGCGCCAGTCAATACGTTGTACCTTCTTTCAAATACACAATGCCATAGTCAAACTCACTTCAGGCTCCCGTTTCAGCAACAACTTTAGCGTGTCTAATAGCTGATGGTTATGGTATAAAGCAAAACATGTGTGTTCTAATAGACGGATAGGATTCGTGGATGGCACGTATAACAGCCAAATATTATACAATTCTACCCGGCTGGGCTACAGACATTTCCAATCCAAAAAAAAAGAGAAAAAGAGCCTTAAAGTGATTAGTATTGATATTGAAAAATCGGAATTCACTAACATTGAGTAAGGCTTGTATGCGTTAGTGTCCCACATTCTGATTGGTAGTTTGTTGAACAAACAGAAGGAGTGTCTTTACAGGTTAAATTTGTCACGGGTGTAGAGGTTTTACTAGAATGTTCTATATATGGACAGCAAAATTGTACCATCGTCCAAAAGTGTGTAATGTGCATTTCCGAGAGGTTTAATCTTTTGGGGGGCCATCATTTGCATTATATGCACTAGACGCTATATGTAGACTTTTATGATCGGACTGTATATTGCGGCATCGTTCAAATAAATCAACGTGTTATAGCACGCTAGAGCTCTTAAAGGCGAGTTCATAGATCACTGGAACGTGCTCGGGCTGTTAGTAACCCAAAGGCATACGGGGAAAAGATGAAAGTCCATCAAAAGTTATGAAAGCTATTTTTCCATGAATTAAGGTCCACTTTGTTTTACCAGTAACCAGGTATAAACAAGAAAAACGGCAAGGTATCAGCGCCCATTCTATCTTAGAACTGGACCATATCTGCTGCATAATAATGGGTAATGGGTGTGAACAGCCCAATCGTTTACCAGGGCGGAAATTCATATAATTTACAATAAGGCATTTGATAAATCCGCTGGTACATCGGCATCTTGAATACAGAATTCCATATATGTTCCTGAGTGCACCATGTAAGTTTTTAATGTAACTTGGCTGAGAAAATAATCAAAGTTTCCTTCATGGATTTGGATTATCAATATGAGTACTGTTATATTGATGCAGTTGAAAACTCGAGTTTAACTGACTGCAGATATAAACTAACCATCCAAGACATTCTGATTTGGTACATTATTTCAAACCCTGGTAGCAAGACCTGTTTCGAAGTCATTATTAATAACGCTAGCCGCTAGATTATAGCAATCGAGATAAATATAAATTATAATCTGGTGATTTTATTTTTGTTTTTGAAGAACCTTTTTGTATTCAAAGGGTCTCGTGACTGCCCGCACCATTTTGAGAATTGAAATGTTACCCACCACGAAACGGACTGTGCCTCATCTCCTGAGTGGATTTGATTGGCCTGTATTCATGTGCGCACTGGGGGGAATGGCGTATGGCTTCCGGTTGACGAGCTGGCGCTATCTCCAGGCAGCCGTAACAGCCACTACTGTCCTCGCAGTCATCCCTTGTACCCTGTAAGTACCATGAACATCACATTCAATCATGTAGTTCCAGGCTTCAGATCTGACATTCAGCTGACAGCCTTTGTTCATAAGTTGATCTTGAATTTCGGCGACAAACATCTGATGATTTTGTACGACACCATAGCCATAAACCCTGATGAAATTTTATTGCTCTTTAAATCCCATGATGTATTGTGCATCAATGTCAAATAAATTACAGGTCTATTATTCTGAAATCTGACATCCCTTATGTAACACGACATGAATATGATTGTCAACAGAAAATGCAGCAAGATGTTGTACTGTATGTAACCGGAGACACCAATTTACTAGAGATTTAAATTGATGTAACTGTTTAGCATTCAGCTGTGCTTGTTTTGTGATCTTGTGTTGGCAGTTAAAATGATGTGGTATTACATGAGTTGACAGAGTGTCATGTTAGTTGACAGAGTGCCTTTGTATACCTTTGATTTCCACCTGGACGTTGTGTCATGGGATTAAAAGAGACAACAAACATGAAAAGCATGCTGAAAACGAAAGATCGATCTCCCCAGTGCGCAACAATATTTTCTCCGGCTATGAATCGGTGACTTAACTTCACAAATCACAAGACCATGAACAGATACATAAGTGCCGCCATTTATTATATTTTAACCAATCAGAAAATTTCAAAATATGCAATGCGTGATGTCACCCGTGCTCACACGCGTTTCGGCGTCGTGGAAAAATATATCAAGACTATTCTTACAGACAAATGGGGATTTTTGGTCAAATCTTGCTGTGAAGGTCCCACAATGGGTTTTGACGGATTTCATATCCACATAACATGTACATATAGAAAATGAAGGGTGCCCAACTGGCATCTTTTTACAGTGCCATGTAGAGCTTGAGTTATTATGCGGTAAGTTTTACCTCCCTAGGTCGAAGGATAATCAAATTATTCAGATACTGAATACCAACTATTTTGTCCTTCGCCTGCTGGATTAGAACTGGTATTTACCGTTGTATATGACTATAATTTGATTTTGTGCCGATTGTTTCATTAACATTCTGCCATTATGCCACAATGTGTGGTGTTTGGCTGTTGCAACATAACCTGAGAATCCGAACCATCGGGTTGAGATATTACATCAGTTTTCAACAGTTAACTCGATGTGAAAGGAGAGAATGTCACAGGAAACAATGCCACTTTTCTAAAGTTTCTCTCTGGGAAACAGTAAAAAATAATTTTCTTGGATTTTCTTGAATTTCTTAAATAAGAAAAATACATTATTCCTTCTGTGATACAAAGTTTAACAAGTTCCGAACAATAATTATTATGACGTTCAGGGGGATAGTTTCTGGCAGTTATTGGGCATTTCCAAAGTTTATAACTCTGTTTCAATTTTTGTCTTGTCAGTAAGATATGATTTTATTCTCAAACAAGAAAAAATAAGAAAACCTTTCAATTTCTTAAAATGGGAGAATGACAAGAATTATTACCTTAAATTTTCTCAAAATTTTAAGAAAATTTAAGATAATAATCTTAAATTATATAATTTTTTTCGTTTCAACCGATGACAACAAATAGAGTCCATATCAGAATTAATGATACAAATAAATGCTCCCTCCCTCCCGCAAAGACGATATGGATATAATTGCATTTTTATGATTATTGATTCAGTGTGTATAACATTAACCAATATTCAGATTTGGTCAGTATGAGTAAAAGCAAATGTGTTTTTGTATCTCAACACGTGTATATCGCATGGTCTGTATTCAATTTACAAATGAACACAAATAAATAGATAGTATGGTCTTACGGAAGTTTGCATGGTGCCAGGGAATATTCAGTCCAGTTTCACAATTCAAGTGCAGGACGTCATAAGATTAATAGCAGGTAGGATTGAGTTAACAAGAAGACAATCATCGCTGAGCTAGTGAGCTGATTTTAGGCTGGTGACCTAAAGTACCTTCCCAGACTGGTCACGTGGGTGATGCATTGCAAAGAGCTGTGTTAATCACAGAAGAACAAAGTGATACGATATAAATCACTCATTAGTTACCCAATTATAGTAGTTGGAAATCCCCTTTGAACAGCAGTAATAGCCGCAAAGCAACTGCTTCTTTAATATATATATTTATTCAAAAACGCGAACGTCAAAATCTCTCTGCAACACATCATACCGGAAACTTTTTGTCCTGGGTTATTTTGAACATATTTCTATATACTTCGTGCGAAAGATCCGGGATTACACGTCTAAGGCCAGACGCACGGATCACGCTTAATATTGGGCATTTTACGGAACTCAAATACACATCTAGCTTTCTACCATCGTTTAGCTTGGCCGAAGCCTATCCCTCTCATATTAGCTGACTCGAGTGCCTTTCGGTGATTTCAAAAACAAAAAACTTCATGCTAGAAGCACAATTCTCATCATGCATACTTTTTAAGAAATAATCGAGTTATTCGCTTAACTCTTTACACGTTCATAGCTCCCAATCAGCTACGTTTTGAACGTATATGTCTGATTGGTTACAGCCATGCGCAGTCAGCGGACCGCAATTGAAGACAGAAGGTTAGTATTGACACTTGAAGAATGGAATCTGTTTGCATCATCAAAAATAAGTTCAGCATCATTTTTAATCAAATTGACAACCATGTTGATTTCAAATGACTTGCCTTTTGCAGATTGTTGTCAGATACTAAGCATAATGATGAATATACTTGTCACACTCAAGGCTGAATGCACCAAAGTTTCCGTTTTAATCGTTTTGATATATAAAATCGTGCACTAATAATCAGAGATAAATTGAATATGACAGGGGCAAGATGTCATTCAATGAAGGAATCGTTTTATTATTCGGGGCATTTATCTAAACCTCGCGAGTGCACAATTATCAAAATCCAATGTTTCACATCAAAACTCATCATCTTGGGCCCAATTTTCCCTGATCTGTGATCTAACGTCCCTCTTCTACAGATAATGGGAGCAAATTCAGCTTCAAGCAGCCCTTTAGAAAGTTGAAATTGACTTCGTATCGAGTCATCCAAATTGATTAGCATTGCGGTGAACATTTGCTTGGCAAGTGTGCATTTTGAATAAGATCAACGATCGTTTCGTAATTTATCGATGGAGCTTCGGTAGAAAGGTTACTTAAACAACCTGAATAATTAACATGAAACTGTTGACATTACCCTCAATCTCATGAAAAATTTAACATTTCTGACGATGGCCAAGGCCGCCATTTTTAATTTAGCAATGATACTGTATGCGGCAAGTAAATATGCAATGACATTGAAGTTACCTGGATATATTGTAGCATTCATTCTGTAGCTCGTACAATTCTCATTCATACTCGTTTGACACAAAAGCGCTACACAATAGGGAACAGCATATTTTTCAGTTGAAACTCGTATTTGGCAGTCAAGCGAACAGCTGAACTACAATTACTAACTCTGTGAATAACTGATGCAGTTGTTCTTATGAGATATGTAGTAAAACAGATGCAGACGAACTGTTCATTAAGATGATGTGCTGAACCCATAACCTATGTCCTGCTCTCCCATACGTTTTAACAGATTATAGTTCGTTCAGTTTGTATTTTAAAACGGATCTTTAAAACATTTTAAAACATATGATAAAAATATAATAACAACTTTCACTAATACACGATACAGTCCACACAAATTGGATCAGTAGTGAAAAAATATTGCTATATAATCAAACATACCCACTTTAGCAACCGCGAGAACGTTTTCGATTCGATATTTGACGAGACGGGACAAAACTGCGCTCCAAGGAGCGTGCGTATCTATTTTCATCCTACTTTCGGCAACTTTCAGAGGGAATTCCCCGAAATCAACACCACGTGATGTCGTCAGTCAATCATGCAGATAAACTCTACCGACACAACCCCAACTTAACCCGTCATTTTCGAGTCATTTACTGTCCTACTTCTTCAAAATTACAGATCTACAACACCTCTTGGATGATACGGAAGTGATTCATATCCGTATCTTTGGTAAGCTGAGCCAATATATGTTTCAGAAGTAGTATGAAAAGTCTGTAATTTATCAGATTTCTCGAGTCCATTCTCCGCCGGATGAAGACCGAACAGTATACGGTTAAGTATCGGATATCACTCCGCAATAATAGCGATACTCGATTCGCAAGCCATCTTATGGATGGTGAAGTGTACGCAAATGAACTGCGCTCGAGATCGTGCGCTATCGTCCCGAGACCGTGCGCTATTGCCCCGAGACCGTGTGCTATTGCCCCGAGACCGTGCGCTATCGTCCCGAGATCGCGCGCTATTGCCCCGAGACCGTGCGCTATTGCCCCGAGACCGTGCGCTATCGTCCCGAGACGGTGCGCTATTGCCCCGAGACCGTGCGCTATCGTCCCGAGACCGTGCGCTATCGTCCCGAGACCGAGCGCTATCGTCCCGAGACAGTGCGCTATTGCCCCGAGACCGTGCGCTGTTGCCTCGAGATCGTGTGACATCGCATCTAAACAGTTGGCTTTTGCAGAACATGTAATAGGTTCTGTGATATACATTTCATATGAGGAATTATAGAATATCATGTGACTGATGTGACCAACCAGGATGAACAATTCTGGTATGAGGTAAATAAACGCATATAATTATCAGTCGCAATAAAAGCAGACAAAGCACGCCCATCTACTCTCTAAAAATACTTGAGTGAAATTTCACTCAAGTATGAGTGGAAATTCCTCCCACTCAAGCACTCAAGTTGAGTGAATTTCACTCCAGTTGAGTGAGTTGATTGAAATCAACTTCATTCGACTTGAGTGAAATCCACTTAAAACTTGAGCTATAAACTAAAACTTGAGTGGATTTCGCTCTCGTTTGAGTGAATTTCACTCAACTTGAGTGGAATGAATTGTCACTCTTACTTGAGTGAACTTTTCACTCAAGTTGCACACCGCAGGTCATGGTAAGAATAGGCCTCAGCTCCTCAGACACCTTGTCGTAAGAGGCGACTAACTGAGGCACCCGTGGGGTTCCCGGGTGTGAAAAGGAATAGAACCCCATCCGTGTGGTTCCCGGGTGTGAAAAGGAATAGGACCCAACGTCGTGATATGACTGAAATATAGTTGAAAGCGACCTTAAATCATATTCACTCAATCACTGAAAGTTTTTTCAGAGAGTGCATGCGTTCTTCGAAGGGCCGCTATATCACGTCACCACATCTGTACACGACTCGCGGCTTGCATGCCTTATATCTACTGTCTTTCATATCTGATAACAAATTCATTTTGAAAATATAACGTGTAACAACTGTATTTGATGCGTTTGAACATACCTAAGCGATTTATCCTAAACATAGCATAATCGTTTACTTGGAAAATCTGTTCAGAGAAGCCCAATTCCATCCAGCAGTTCTCAATAAGTGGAAGATGTATACATACCCTGTATTAGATTATTTCGCAAAGTTTAACAGGAGTTAAATATTTTGATATTTTTAGCTTTTTGGACGAATCATTGCGATGGTTATTCGCCAAGGAAAAGATAGATGATATCAGGAAGATTATCCGGAAAGCTATCAAGATTAACAATGCGAATATTGAGAAAGTTAATGCAAAAACCGAAATGTGTGTTCAAGAAATAAAAGGTGAATTGCATGCCAATTTACCCACGGCTAAGCTAAATGATCCAGAGACAAATGTGTCCGAAGGAGACAGTAGAACTGACGTCTGTTTAGATGCCAAAATAAATGGAAAAGCCGATGAAATGCACACAATTTCTAAAAGGGATGACGACGAATTCAATGCCAGGACAGAACAAACAGAGGTTACCGCCATGGAGAAAGGAGATTCACCATCAAGAACTACCTTCTTGGACATCATGAGAAACCGGAGACTTCGTATTACCACCTTCCTCATGTTTTTTGCCTGGTAGGTCTTATTACAGAAATAACTTTCCCGAAATTATTGGACTTTTCAGTCAATGTTCCATATTTTTGACTGCCTTGCCAAATCATCATGTCATTGTATGAATTAAGTTATCGAACAATATTGAAAAGGCCGTCATGATTATTCGAGCGTGATGGAGTAGATTGTTCTCTTGCAATTGTGGCAGCAAGAATGGGGGATTTTTTCACCTTATTAAACTGAAAAGTTCCCAAAATTTAGAGGAGGCTTAGATTATTATTATATATGCACCATAGTGTCCTTCTGTAGAAATAGAAGTACCATTGGTCATTTAGTCAGATTAGATTCGTTTGTCAAGAATGCTTTCTCCAAGAATAAACATGTGGTTTCTATCTTTTTTGATTTAGAAAAGGCCTATGATATTACTTGGAAATAAGGGGTTCTATAAGATCTTCATAATAGGGGATTAAAGGGACCTTCACCCGTTTTATATCCAATTTTTTGAATGAGAGACAATTCCAAATTCGGTTGGGTACAACCATGTCTGATCATTTCGATCAGGATCAGGGTGTCCCACAGGGCAATATTTTGTCTTCTACTCTGTTTAGTATCAAGAGCAACAGCTTAGCTGCAGTTTTGAATAAATAAATTGATGGTTCATTCTTTGTAGACGATTTTAACATATCGCGTAGTGGAAAAAGTATACACAATATTGAGAGAACATTACAACTTTGTCTAAATGGAATTCAGAAATGGTGTCTAGAAAATTACTTCAAATTCTTCTGAGCTGAGACAAATTGTATACACTTTTGCAGAAAATATTTCCAGCCCAAAGTTCCAGTGCTTACGTTAGATGGAATTGATATCAAAGTATCAAAAGAAGTCAAATTCTTAGGAATCTTGTTCGATCACCGACTAACGTTCAAATCGCATATAAATTGCTTGAAAGCCAAGTGCACAAAAGCGCTTGATTTATTGAAGGTAGTTGCCAGCTATAAGTGGGGAAGAGATCAGCAAACGCTTCTCCATTTATATCGATCACTTGTTCGTTCTAAACCTGATTATGGTTCTATTGTTTACAACGGTGCAAGCAAGTCAAACTTGCCAAAGCTAGATCCTATTCTCCATCAAGGACTGAGACTTTGCCTCGGAACGTTCAGAACACCCCCTAAGGAAAGCTTATATGTCGAAGCAGATGAAATTCCCTTAGAACATCGAAGAATTAAAATATCACTGCAATATATCACAAAATTGCCTTCAAATCATTCAAATCCTGCATATAACTGTGTTTTCAAACCTCAGTACGTTGATTTCTATTTAACGAAACCCTCCATTATTCCACCTCTTGAAACCATAAATTGTAGCAGCTGGTATTAAGCTTAATCAGATTTTACCCAACAAGCTCTTGCCAACTCCACCATGGCAGTTAATCAAACCAGAAGTAGATATTACATTGACGAAATATAAAAAGGCAGACACGAGCCAGCTCGTGTATACAAAAGAATTTGGTCTACTAAGAGAGAAATACAGATCGCATCAGGCTATATATACAGATGATTCTGAAGATGGTGAGAGAGTAGCATGTGCTACTATCTTTAGCTCCAAAACTAAAACCTATCGACTACCAGGTAAAAGTTCGATATTCACTGCAGAAGCAAAAGCTCTATTGTCGGCTTTAGAAGGTATTGGGTCCACTAAATGGAAGAAATATGTCATATTCTCCGATTCATTGTCATGCCTTCAAGCGATTGAAAGTGGAAATTCAACTCATCCCACCATCTTGAATATTCTACAATTATATGACTGTAAATTTGATCAACAGATTTATATTGTGTTTTGTTGGGTACCTAGTCACGTTGACATCAAAGGTAATACTGAAGCTGATAAAATGTTTAAGGCAGCCCTAGATGATGAGGTTGATCCTGTTGAAATCCCATACAGTGATTTCAGACCATCTATCTGTACTTCTTTACAATCTTTGTGGGATGCTATGGATAATCACAAACTTAACGAGTTTAAAAAACCGTAGGCTATACTCATCTGAACAACCAGAAACGTTTCGATCAAGCCATGATTAGACGATGTAGAAGGGCCATACTCGATTAACTCACGAGCATTTGTTGAAAAAAGAGCCAGTCCCAAGGTGTATTCCTTGCCACGAAGATCTCACGGTGAAACATATTCTTATCGACTGTATAAATTTTGATATTGTAAGAGATAACTTTTATCGAGCGGCTACTTTGGAAGATCTTTTGTGTTTTAGATTATTTGAGAGAGATCGGTTTGTTGTATAAATTTTAATGTATTTACATGTTTTTAATGCGTTAGTTTACTGACTTATTAACTTGGATACTTAAAATGTTGTTTGGTCGTCGCTATAGAGCTGAAATATTGCTGAGCGCGACATTAAACCTTAATTAAACGAATTAAGAATTCGTTGTCTGACGACAAACTCTTTTCATGCTTTGCATTTTTATGTACGAGTGCCTCAAATCAAGCAGAGTGAATGTGTTGTTGGTGAAGAGAGATATACATGAAGGGAGGTAATAACATCTGTTTGTACCATTTTATAGGACTACCAATTCTTTGACGTCCTACGGTCTTTCACTAACAGCAGCCAAACTAGATGGGGACAGATTTATCAACTGGATCCTGATCAGCCTCCTTCCTGCTCCTGCTTATCTAATCTCCTATTACACGATGATCAAGTAAGCTCTTGGAAATTTAGTTGATATTTATCTCCCCTTGCTGGCATCACTGTAAACTTCTTGACAGCTTACATGTTACAAGATCCAGTGCTTCCGTTATCTTAGATTTTAGACGACATCTCCTCGCTCAATGTCGGAGCTGACGCCAACATTATTAAATTATTGAGGGAAAGTGGATATTTGCTAGCTTCTCTGAACAAAATATGACGATTTGTCAAAACGCTATTACAGAACCTTTTCCGACAAGGTCAAACGATCAAGTGCCGAGTCATTCCAGTTTGCAGGGTAAGCTCCCGAAGTCTAGTCTGACTAAATGGAGAAGTTCCTCGTGTCTCAATAATCTCACACGATGTAATTCGAGACCTTTAACTTCACCTTACTGGAGATATATATAACTATTATAGGTTCTACCATTATCTATACAGAAACTTGGATTCAAAGTCTTTATATAGTCCGGTTTTTATCAGATACATGTAGCAGCAATCCAGAAACACAATAGACTGTTCTGGTACAAGATTCAGATGAGACATTCTGGAGAATTTCCGCGTCTATAATTCGCATGACATAAACATTTTAAAACCCAGGACTTTTCGCCCGCCCTTTCCCATGCGACTCCCCCCCCACTCACACACACACTTCCACCCCCGACTCTCTTCCATAGAACCCAGCCTCATCCCCACAAAAAAACTTATTTTTTTCATTGTTCTGTTCTGTTTTATTCTACATGAACAAATTTGAATGATGGTTGTCTATGCGCATAATTGCGATATGATATAGGAGGAGCTAAATATTGCCGACCGTTGTCCAGGATGAAACGACGAATGTCAGAGAATATTTCCGGATTCTTATTTCAGATTCGGTAGAAAGAAGACCTGTATAGTTTTCAATGCCATGGCTGGAATCTTCCTTATCGCCACTGTGTTACTGAAAACTTTCATAGGTAAACTTCCGTTCTGTATCCATACTGACAGGCCCAGATAACTGGACAGTCTTCATGACAAGCTCATAAAACTTATATAAATAAATATATATTGATGATGAAACATTTTTATTTTCTCGACCGACATGAAAGACTTGTCGTGAAGATACATTCGATGCCTTCAGAAACGTGTGAAATATATATCTCAGTACAGAAATGTTAATTTTGTATTACCCTAGGTGAGTCGGTATCTGGAGTGGTGGTCGCTTTCACCATGGTAGGACAGTTTGCTATCATTGCCGCCTTTGGAGCCCTGTTTCAATACACTCCGGAGCTCTACCCTACAGATATTAGGTATGACCGTGGCCAAATTGCACAGTTTCTCTATCATCTTTGACTCAAATAAAGACATCCCCATTCGATGTCAAGCAGAGTTACTACAGTTTTATTTTTCTACAATACCCTCTTCTTGACATCAAAGGGAATGACTTTATTGAAGTCAAAGATGAAAGAGGAAAACATTAAGAAAAAATATATAAAGAAATAATCTCTTCCAATTTATTTTATTATCAAATTTCCTAATTTATTGAAATATACATCTACCATCCAATATCCAACAGGCCCGGCAACTTTACCTAATTGATTCAAACTGCATACATGCAGCCACTCTGATGCCACCGGTTATAAAATGACTCATCAACGCACCGTCAGAAAGATACGCGACGTTGCGCGTCATTTAAAACCCACGCACAGAGATATCTGGTGGTGATTTATCCAAAATACATAAACGCGCTATAACTGCTGTGCGCTGGTTAAAGTAAGATCCCAGAATGTTATATGAACGGAAATGATTCTCTATTAAGACGTCGACCAGCTCGATCTATTGATCAATGTTAATAGAGAATGTAGTATCTTCTTGGAAGTAGGTGCATCAAGGGCCCTTCTAGTTCATTTACTATAGCATCATGTGTATACATCTTCACAAAATGAATGGATTAACAAAATAGGACATACTCTCTAAAATAATTAGATCGAAAATTCAATCTATCAGATTGGAATTAGTGACCAATCTATTCGATTGAATATTCCATCTATTAGACTGAAAATTTCAATCTAGTAGATTGAATTTTCTGTCTACAACAGATCCACTTTGTCGAATACTTTCAATCCAATAAAAGACCCATGGGGCTTCCGGGGATTGACCTGCGATGTCGTTATGCACATCGCATGTCATTGTAAGAATAGGCCTCAGCTCCTCAGAGAGCTTGTCGTAAGAGGCGACTAACTGATGCATCCGTGGGGTTGTGAAAAGGAATAGGCGGTTGTGAAAAGGAATAGGTCTCCACCCGTGTGGTTCCCGGGTGTGAAAAGGAATAGGACCCAACGTCGTGATATGATTAAAATATAGTTGAAAGCGACGTCAAATCATATTGACTTACTCACTCCCAATAAAAGATTGGTCACCAATTTCAATCTGATAGATTGAATTTCAATCTAATTATTTTAGAGCGTATAGAGCAAATATATTTTCAGAGGCAGTTCATCGAAAACACGTGCACGCAGCCTCACGCGAACAGTAATTTCATCGTTGTCTCGTTGACCTGTTGATACATTGATCACGTACAGTAATGTAATATATTAACGAACATCCGATCCAAAACTACCCAGGTTTACAATCGGCGACGTGCCTGATCCCTGAAGCCCGATGTAACCACCATTATCTATCTTGCGGATTCTTGCAAAAGGAAAGAACTAGCGAGCTTATTTGTGTATGGATGGAGTCTGCTTTTGACATCATGCATACATTTGCATCTTATTGCCATGTGACCTACGATTTCTACTACCAGTGTATTCCCTGAGTGAAATTGTCAAGTTTCCAATTCTTGAAACCCGCCGGAAACCTTCCTGGAAACTGTAGCGACACAGTTTCCAATAGGTTTCCGGCAGGTTTCCGAAATTGGAAACTTGACCAAATGGACGCAGATTGAACCAATTTCCTTCTTTTCTTTAGGAGCCTAGGATTAGGGATATGTTCAGCTGCTGCTGGACTTGGAGCTATGCTTGCACCGTTCGCCAACGTAGTAGTAAGTGGAGGCTTTCTTTTTGTTTCTACCGACGTTTTCCTCTAAATTTCCAATCCAGGCGGTATTATTTGTTCACTTAGTTGTAATTTAACCCAGATATAGCGAGCCAGTATTTTCTGGCCAGGTGTTTCACAATGTAGGGATATAATTATGTTATAATGTATCCCGGGGGATGACTGCAACTATTAGTTGAAACATTTTATCTTCGAATATATCCAAGAAATCACTCGTTGTCGTGACAATAAACCGCGAACTTGTGAATTGGATTGAATTGGCGAGCTGTTCCCAACTGGACTCGGTAGCTCAGTCGGTAGAGCAGTGGGACGGTATCCCCTGAGTCGTGAGTTCGATTCTCACCCGAGCCAGTATTTTCTGGTCGGGAGTTTCACAATGTAGAAATATAATTATATTAAAATATATCTCTGAATATGGCAGGCCAAGTGTTGCAAAATTCAATAACATGTTTGTTTAATTCAATCTAACATATGTTCATTCAATTCTGATTAAATTTATATTCAATAATTACAGATATATGCAAAGATTTCATACATGTCCTGTTGGAATCTATATTTATATGCAATAACTTAAAATTTGTCTATTGGAAACTTTTTTCGTTCAGTTCCATTTTTTTTATTCTATATTTCTTTTTATGCGACGTTTTTTTAATTTGTATTCGAAGCAGATGTAAAACACATGTAAAATAATTGCATTGGTGGTAATGCCTAGCCTCGCCTATTTGGATATGAACGAGGCTTTACATTGACTATTGGGAAATCGACGGCGAAAATGGTGACATCTTTGACAGTCGGTTTGCCTCAATCCACAGGTATAAATCTCGTCTTTAGCTGTCGAGGTCGTCATTGATAATGTATGTCTGTCTCCATTCTTAGTGTCAAATCACAAACAAACGCCATGAATGTAGGGAAACTGACCAAAGAGACTCTGCAGTCACAATTTCCCGGGGCCATTGCGAGAGACAGAGACTGCCTGTGGCTAGCTGCGAGTGCGACTCCCATGTTTGGCACTTTTGGGTTGATTTTTGGCGATTGTAACAGTGGGATATCAAAGTAGCCGTTGATAAATGGCACTGCAAACCAGTCTCTCTCTCTCCAATTGAATTGTGAATATTTTAGTCCGATGGTTTGCTGAATTTGCCATCTTGCAGGGATTTTTTTGTGATTTGTCCCTGTGGCAAACCGACACATATCTCAAAGATACCGCCATTTTGGCCGTCGATTTCTCAATAGCCAATGAAAAGCCTTGTTACATATCCAAATAGGCGGGGGTAGATATTACCCACAATGCAATCATTGCACAAATTTTTACATCAGCTTCGAATACAAATTATCGAATCAAATAAAAAAATGTAACTGCACAAATTTCAAGTTATTGCATATAAATATAGATCCCAACTGGACATGTATGAAATATTTGCATATATTTGTAATTATTGAATATAAATTTAATCAGAATTGACTGAATATATGTTGGATTGGACGAAAAATTATATTATTGAATATTGCAACAGTTGGCCTGCCATATCTGAAGATGACTGCAATTATTATGACGTCTCCCTATGTAATTGAGCCCTTGAAACAATGGTACTGGAGTTTTATATGGAGAGAATTACAAAGTTACTTCAAGCGTTATATGTTATCAATATCACCGATTAATTGTAGTCATTTTGAAAAGTTCAGTTCGTTCCACACGCTGCAAAAAAGAAACATTGTGCAGAGTTAACTACCGATTTTTGACAGCGCCAAAGTACACGACTAATTAAACTGGACAGGCTTTAAGATAGCTGTTTTCACTGTTAACGGGACACAAATCAAGACTGGAAAGACCCTGACGTCATCATGTTGTCCGATGGACCACATTAGTTCGGACTGCCCACGACGACGGTCAGGTATTATCCCTGTAAAAAGGTGGAACGATCGGATGTACTTTAAAAGAGATACATTTGTATAGTGCCTTTTGCCTTTTACGTGTCGTGTATGGATATTATCATTGGTTGTGCCTTCTGACGTTTGCCATGTACAGTGATTGTCCCGGATCCTATGCTTCTCTTTACGAAAGTTTGCTTGCCCAGTTGCAAATCGGGGGAAAATGTCCTAGCTAATTGTAGGTTATTTGATAGTCGACGCAAGAATATCTGATCGAAAAGTTTGGGTTTTCTTATCCCGTCAAAAGCTTTTTTAGTCAAAAATATTTTCCGACCAAAAATGTGGGGTCTATATTTGACCCAAGAGATCTGCCAACTGCAACTGTCGATCCAAAATCTCGACCCTGTTTTCCGTTGACCCAATAGCGTTGGATACGAAATTGTTGAGTGAAGAGCAACAAAGTTTTTTGATAAGCTGTTTTAGGTTCGTTGATTATAGAAATAGATAAGCATCTGAGCTCTACTCCACGTAAATACTGGTCATTCCTCCTGTTAATGTGGAGTACAGCTCAGAAGTTCGTCTATTTCTATAAAGCTTTTGATGGGTAATTCGATCCAATCATTCTAACATTGTATGCACCGCTTTTATATATCATTCTGAAGTAAGGTAAATTCAGTTCTCCAATGAAAACATATTAGAGCACGTTTTAGTCTGGTGGAATTTACTGAATAACTTAAAAATATTTTTACAGATAGACGATCTGCCATGGTTGCCAGGAACTGTTTACGGATCTTCGGGTATCGTCATCTGTTTTCTATTCGTCTTTCTACCGGAAACATTCAAGAAGGAGTTACCTCAAACTTTGGACGAGATGAACGAATGGAATAATAACGTTGAAAAGCCCACAACAAACCGTGAAGAGGAAGTTACTAAATTCTGAGTCATAAGTCTGTATTGAATACTAAGTAGAACTGCTGAGATTCGAAGCTCATATTTGGACGGGTATCTCTTTTTATTGAACGAATACGACTTGGAGATGGTTAAGTCTTGGACATAACTTCCTGGATCATGGTATTATTGCAGAGGCATCCGCATATTGCGCATACATCTCTCGCCTTATTCTTACAATTTGGACACAGAGCGGTCTTTAATTTGCGTGATGGCATTGTCGGACCTAGTCATTTGTCCTATATGTTTACTATTCCGGGGACACAGGTCTATAATACCTACCTTATAGATTCTGTGGGACAATACGCAAAGTTCATTTATTTGCTTTACCTCTAAACTGATGGCCCCCTACCGGGTGGGCATGATACTACTGTATATGTCTTTTTTATTTTCTTGTGTCCATTGTGTCTATAAAATCCCGAAATTCATAACTTATCATGTTCCTCCGAACTACAGACATTTGGTGATTCGAATGGCTTTAAGTTTACTCAATATATCAACAACAAGTTTGAATCAGGTCGAATTCAAAGGAATGCTCTGCCCCACTCGTCACAGCCTCAATTTTCCGCGGTAAGCGTGGGAGGTCATTATATGACGAAATCAAGTCTGGCGACCAATGAACAATCAATTTTCTTATAACCGAAGTTTAAAATACTGCAAAAATATCACGTCGTACGCAGGCGTGCCATATAAGGACTATCAGGAATTTTACTAACGCGCCGCAAAGGCAAATGATTGGCCACCAGACTTAGAAGCACAAACCCCATTATATGTAACGGCTATAGACCCCGAGAGAAAACGAAAGGAGAAAGCTATTTCGCTAGTGACGGTAATGTTCACCGACTGGACGAATAATGGCATTTTCGGACATTCAGGCTGTGGGCTGTGATATCACGATTTGTCAGTTCGAGACAGGTGATGTTCAACGAAACACGAGTTGAACATCACATGTCGAGAGCTGGCAAACTGTGATAACATACCTCGTAGCCAACCTGTAACCATCTGGGTCATCTATACGCGGTAAGACTGACCCTGGGATGGTGTGTAACCATTTTCAGCCTACTTTCGGCAACTGCAAGAGGGAATTTCCCGAAATCAATATCACGTGACTTCGTCAGCCATTCAGCTAAAATTTACCGACGTAACCGCAACGTGATCCGCCATTTTCGAGTCATGTGTTGTCCTACGTGTTCAAAATTATCGATCTACAACACCTCTTGGATGATATGAAAGTTGTTCATACCTATATCTTTTGTAAGCCCAGGCAATATCTGTTTCCGATGTGGTATGAAACGTGAGTCTGTTCTCCGCCGGATGAAGGCTGAACAGAATACGGTAAAGTATCAGATATCGCCCCGCGATAATGGAGACACCCGATTCGCAAGCCATGTTATGGATGGCGAAGTGACCTCGTAGCATGCACTATCTGTTTTATTATGCCGAAAAATCAGATATGCTGTGTATCGAGGATATTTTTTATCAGATTAGCTTCATCAGATTTAGCGGCTCGAACTCGGTAGGTCGTGTCGCACAACTTTATCCATTCAACAAAATTATGCTTATTTTATTTTGGAGTTTTCTCGGAATGAATCGGCATCCTCCCGATCGACTGAATCTGTGACGTCATCTTTTTCATATGGCGACAGAACGAACACCTGGCGTGAAATGTACATGCTATAGCTCAACGTGGCGGGTATAGAGAAGACTTCGCCAATGGGCTTTTAGTCTGATCGGATAAATTCGGCTGATCATCCGCCGTTTGAGCTGAAAACAATTTCCTCGTCCCAAAGGCGACAAAATAGTAGTCTCGTTACGGCTAAGTATACACTTGATGTTTACATCACAACATGTGCGCATACGGATACAATCGTCCATATTTTAGCAGAAGAATGGGCTATTACAGAGACAGTGTGTCGTTGTCTCGAAACCGTGCGCTATCGCAAATACAGAACATCATGTGATCATCAGTTCCAACCAATCAGGATGAACAAATCTGGTAGAAGGTGTAATAAAATTATTTCTCTCGTGGGGGTATGGAATATAACAGACAGGTGTTCTGAATAAAAACATATGTACTGAAATAATTCCATTTCCTTCCGCAGTCATCTGTTACATATGACGATTACATACCCACATAATTATATCTGGTAATTTTGCACGGATCTGCGATTTATAATCGCATTACAGTCGAATGTAGAGGTCATGTAGATACAGATACACAAAAAAACATTCAAAACTTTCAGGGTACAAAGATATAAAAAAAAATTGTGGGGTTCGTTTTGCTTCATTTTAGATAACGTTGTATCGGTTTATGTTCCTACTAACATCGTAGGTTATGGTGTATATATCCTTACAACATTTCCGAGTAAACAAACTGATTGAACGTAACCACTTGCATAACCACCAGCTATACGCGCTATACCATCATTTGAACTGAGCATTATCTCCCTTCATTTGTACTCTTCAGTTGTCACGGTTCTTGTAGTTCATCGCTTGTTGTCTAGTCTGAGTTCATGACACCGGTACGATAATGTTGTTGATCAGTGTAATTAGTCAACTAATCGTGACATGTAATTTGTTTTTACTGAAGCGAATAGTCACTAAAAAGGTGGGAATCGCTATCATTTTGAAGACTGCCATACATGTTTGGTTGGCAAAAATATCCAAGTGATGTCAATAGCATGGGTTCACAATACTCCTTTGTTGACTTCATAACTTAAAAACAAGAAAACTTATTGATGCAGATGCATCAATGCCGGCGGAAACGTTTGTAGCTTATAATCTGCGTATTACAAGCCGATTACATGTGCAACTGGTGAATACAGGTCACGATGCACCGTTATGGTTAAAAAAACGTCGATTTGTTTGTTTTCATTAAAGGTTTGACTAATGTAGTTCGCGCAAGGACCCATCTGGAAAGTGTGGGGCTAGCCGGAAGTTAAGTGCTTGCTGGCAAAATGTGCACATGAACCGCATGTCCAACTAGGACTTTGAAAGTAATGTTCTCTGGTTGACGTATTAAGTCACTTCATATAGCCTGATGTAAGAGTTCGCGCTGTGGAATTATATGACACTATTTCTTTACTGATGTGTGTCATTGTAAATTAAGCCTAGATCGACTTTCTCTACACATCAATCCGATCCGCGTGTTTTACTGTTTCGAGTTTTTAGTAACTCGCAGTTCAATCTCAAACATTCTGCTGCAGACGTACAGGTGAATAACTTGATCATGTATGGTCATCGATTTGGTCTCTCAGCCATAATAAAATAGTACTAAAGGACATTTATTCGATGAATTCATTATAACAGAATTAATATTAATGTGTTAACCACGAACGGGTGATACAATCCTGTCGTTTTACGATATGAAACTAGTTGGATCACGCCACGGCACGTCTGTGAAGTATGGCTCGAGAAAACACCTGTTATTCGTTCAATATCAAGATTGCCGCTCCCATGTTTCATGTTTACTGAATTCAGATATAACTGTGCAGGCTATTAGGCACGTTTACAACGTAAAAGTTAACAGTGGAAATATAAACCGTTTTAAACGTCAACTACGAGAAATTACTAACGCACAAATATTTTAATCGATATGAAGGTGTGCTTTTCAAAGAGTTCATATTGTTTTGCATTGCTCAGTAATTACCAGCCTCATATACATGCTACCGGTACGTCTCGAACGAATAATTTCGAGCAATGAAATTTTGTGTAACGCAGTTTGGCTGCCAATATAACCCCATTCGTTGATCATCCCTTCAGAAAGACTGATTGAGGGAGTGAGTGGGTGAGTAGCATTTAACGTCGTTTTTAACAATGTTTCAGACATATCACGACGGTGCCTACATGTGCCAGAACCCGTGAGTGGTCACAGTTCCTATTACCCTGGACACTGATCAACCCAGCCAGTACAGCACTCGGTCACTCTTTCAAGTAATGACCGAGCTCTTCGTTGCTTAACCTGGGTGATCTGTCGGGAAGCGGTTTGACCCTTTCAGAAGGATTGCCGTGGGAGAATATGCTTGGAATCTCAGATAGATAATTGATGACACAAGACGGAAACTGGGCCTGTAAAGCTCACCAGGTAGACTATATGTAACTCCGAAAATGGAAGTCATTGTGATAAAATATTCTATATTTCGGCAGTGCTTATGCCATCATCAGGAAAACATATAAACAATTGGAGTATACAGTCGGCTATATATACAAGTTTGAGTGGAAAAGGCGACTGTATACTCCAATTGTTTATATGTATTCCTGATGATGGCATAAGCACTGCCGAAATATAGAATATTTTATCACAATGACTTCCATCTTCGGAGTTACTTTCATCCTAGTTTATGTGAAATTGATCTGTGGGAATAATGGATTTTAGACTATATGTGACAGTTGGCTTTATTAGATAGCAAACTTCCGGTTAGACATCCAATATTCAGCCGTCGTCCATAAAGGAATTTCCGCATCAATCATCGAAAACAGAGAGCATATGTTCATGAGTGCATATTTTTACACAATTGTAGTATTTTGGAAAGGAATGTGGCGCATTTAGCGAGAATTAAGCTTCCATGAGGTGCGGTTGGTGTACCAATATGGAAATATTACGAATGAAAGTAATTTTTCGCTTATAATAGAGAACACCATCTTGTTGTTGGCTCAGAATAATTACAGGGCACAGGCTGTTCGGATTCTTGAATAACAGCATCTCAAGGTATAGTTATTTGTGCAGTCTGGTTAATGCAAGGTAGTACATCGTGGAAATACCATAACGCTATGAAAAATTCGTGTGAGATGTTTGCCGATATTCTGCGAGATTCCATAATACGCCAATCACGGCAGTTTCTGCCTATTCATTTTGAAATTGATTGACGTTTCGTTCACGGATACAATTTTTCCGCGAGACGGTCTTTTGATATTCTCAACCGCCCGGCAAATACCAGACTATTCGGTGGGAGCAATCGTTTGAACTTTCTGGAGAAGAACGTTTATCACGAACCATGTCTAGATAGGATATAATATTTGGATAATGTATCACTATATTGTTTACTCTATTGGTCCACGTGCCCATGGGTGTAATTACAAGGGGCGTTATTTTACAGTTGCTTATTTCTGGTTGGCTAACAATTGAAGTTTGAAATTCGCACGAGATTTATATAGCGCTGATGCGAGATAAATATAGGTTCTGTTTCACAAATTGACAAGAACTCATGCTTTCAAGAATCCATGTCCTCTCAATTCGTGCTTTGTTACCATAAAAACAGAATTTGCAGTTTTCACTAAAAATATAAGGAATATGATATTTTCCACATGGGAGAGGATATAACTTATTGGATTCTATAGTAATATTCCGGAGCCGTCCGCATATGGTTTATACACCTCTTGAAATCTGAAGTGGCAAAACTTAGACGCACTGTGACTCTATTCAATCGGTTCAGTATGGTTATTTCTCTTTAAAGCCAAAACCAGATGTAATCCCCGATTCAAACCTTACTCGATGCTGTTTCACGCCACTTTTTATTCTGAGCGGTAGCATCATGAAACTTGGGTATTTTGTCTGTACCAATCACAGTTATTTGTGCATGATTAAAGAGATCAAAGGGAATGCAATTGGACATTCACTTATTAAAAGTAGCCCGGTCGATGGTGACTTTTGATTGGCTGCAATCCATCAATGAACGGATATACTGACCAATCATATAGCCGGTACGTATATTACCCCTGGGGGATAGAATATAATATATATTACATTTTGTGACATGCAATTTTAGAGATTTATGTAATCAGATAATGAGAGTTCAGATAAATAGAATTTACAACTCGCAAATTTTGCACTTGTTTATATATACAGTACGGACAATTAGAATTTACAACTCTATAAATATTTATAACACAATCTTATTGAACAAAATAAATGACCTCCATTAATCTGATTGTCAAACCATATTCTTAATTCCATTCGCCATGTCAGTTCAATGAGGAGTAATGTAATAAAAATGCACTAAACAGATGGAGAAAGGGCTATAAATTTTGTTCAAAATGTGTCTTAATGTTATTGCTTAAACTTTCCTTTTAACAGAAAGCATAAATTTCAATATTTGATATTTTTAAACCCTTTCAGGCAATATTTATGAGCAATATTTATTGAGATATGTATCGTTTGAATAAAAATAATTTAATAGAA
This sequence comes from Hanleya hanleyi, assembly GCA_036873755.1. Lineage (NCBI taxonomy): Eukaryota > Metazoa > Mollusca > Polyplacophora > Lepidopleurida > Hanleyidae > Hanleya > Hanleya hanleyi. Next base: position 6,927 of record JAVTVY010003669.1, on the reverse strand, counting down.
TAAACAATTTCATTTCCGTAAAAATAGCTGGTTCGTAGAGATTATTATAGATAATTTGATTATTTACAAATCAGTGATGATAAATTAGTAGGCTCATGCGGCCTTTTTATCAGATTGACCTCTATTTGCTATTCATTTTTTCCAATAGATAAGTGCCTTGTTCAACTTTGATATTTGATCCAAATCGATAATTTATCAAGGATGCAATCTAATGCCCAATATCTTGCACGATAATATTGCAATTGGATGATCGTAGAGATGGTGATATTACAGTGGATTGTGTATACCAGGCTATTCCTCATAGTTAGGTGAAGAAATAAAAAAATAAAAATAAAAATAATGGAATATCATTATAATGTAACTATTTAGATTGATGAAAGACAATATAAAAACAGGAATCCTCAAGTATTATTTTTGACCAATATGGCTGAGGTGCAGGATTAGGCAGTTGGTTCAATATAGGACCGGAATTCATCTGGCGAACAAATTATGCAAACTCATCGTCTATTCGTGTGATAATAAAATTAGGCGACAAATTATCGCTAACTCGTGTAATAACTTGAGTAGATTGGTCAATACTATTTTTACACGGATTAAGCTTGACAATTTTAACTGCTGTGTGAATTCGGCATCTACTGCAATCTAGACAGATTGAACTGTCAATCGATACAACATATATCTGTTTGGAAACACGGGACTTTTTCTATAGGAATATACTTTCAGATCTGTTGATGCATGGGAGCGATTGTTTTTATCCAAATGAATTTCCAAGTTTTTTTTCCAGAGTATGCATCTTCGTCACACTTTGGTTCTGTCTGTTCATTTGAGCATCGTGAAGATGTAAAACACATGATATTTACGACCCCTAACTCCCAATTAAGCGGAATTAGACACAAGTTACGAAAATTAGCACCGTTTATATGCAACAGATATGGCAAATTGTGACCTGAATACAAGCGTTTAGTCCGTCATTCAATATTCAGTCGTCGTCCTTTAAAGAATTTTCGCGTTCAAGACCCAAAGACCTTTTTCATGTAACAACATTAACACAAAAAACAACAATCATAATCTACATAAACATAGGCTATAGTCTCCTACAAGGGAGAAGCGGTCAACATTTTTGAGTGATACAGAAAAGATATAATGATCCAAGAAATTAAAATCCGTATAAAATATAGAAGCTGTCTCAGCATGCCCACTGAAAGTCCCTCTGCAAATATGGTTATCTGGACATGGAAGATCCCGGCTCTGTGGTTCAATCTACTACACCAACCCAAAACAGATGACCCTCTTGAGCAAACCGTTTTACTCCGTCTTAGTAAAATCAGGATTCCTAAAGTCTCGAACCAAATATGTTGGATAACTGTTTAAAATATAGCATCAGGTTACCATTTCTCTTTACATTCAGACCCGCCATAAGAATATTACTGGCAATAAAATACCCTTTTACTCCAGCAAAACACGTGATATGGATGACAAGATATACCCAAGCTTATATTTAGACGGTTTGCTTTCATGTAGCCTAGCTCATCGCTAGGTTCTGTTCTATGCTTGATGTCCAAGACATAGATATTAGACAGGTGGAAAATTCAGAAAAAGCCTCTAGAAAATGTTCCTGAGGCATTTTTTAGTACAAGCTGGTAACAAGCTGTTTTAGGATATTTCAAGGGTGCTGAATCCGAATCTGCTTGTTACCAGAATAACTTTCCACGTTAACATTCTGAAAATTGTTAATTAAAACATGACGTCAAAATAAACAAAATGTAATAATTGATTCACACCTATAGATCGGCGATCACCCTTGGACTGAATCAGGGGTCCATGAATGCCAATGAGGAGGATGAAATATTGCTTTGAGTTCGTTGAGAATAATAAGCAATAAAAATGCATTACGAATTCACGGTTACAGCTAATTTGTTAATCCTACCTGGCCTGGGGTAGGGGAGAGGGGGGCGAAATGCCCCCCCCCCTACCAACTTTCTGCGCTATCTCCGGAATGACAAAACATGGAGAACTGAAACTCTGTGAATTTATCGTTTATCATATTGGGGTCATTTTGAGCCTATTTGCATGACCCCCGAACAGAGAGTCATGGGTGAATTCAAGATGCCGACCAACAACTGGAGTACCAGAAAAGTGATTTTTTCGTCAAATTTCTGCTTTTCCGCGATGAACAGTGGACAAAAACTATTTTTTTTTCACATCACATTAATATTTGCTAATTTATCATGCAGTTTTTTTTTGCGGAGAAATTGCATAAATAAAAAATTCGAAAAATCGACCAAAAAATGCCGTTTTTTTAAATGACGTTTGAACTTTCTTCGTTCAGTCACAGTCACAGGAACACCTTCAGTGTAACATGAACAGATTTAGCGCTTGTGTGGTAACACCATTGTCAAAATAATTGAAATATCGCCTTTCATTTCAAGCGGGAGCAGGCTATACCATGCATAGATTGCCATGGCTGTTTTCCTGAGACAGGGGCGTTTGTGGATGTTCGCCTGTTGAAAGTTATCCTGTTCGGCGTCTTCGATTACCGCATCATAGCTATTAACCAGGTGGTAGGTTCTTCCTCACTACCCTGGGATGAAGGCTAACTATCTGAGATCAAACTCTCCGTATCAGTAGATAGTCTCTCAGCAGTTTCTGTTTCTGTATCAGTCGGTGTACTCTCAGCAGTCTCTGTATCGGCATCCGCCTTCAAGGACTCCTCGTAGTCTTCAACCCCATCTATATATTCTTCTCGTGTCGCATCACATCGTAGCGTCTGGTGAACGCGCTTTTCGCACTAAGAGCAAGTATAAGTCATGTTGAGGGTTGAACGTCGACTGTGCGTGTTTTGGTAATACACTTATAGACAGTAACGCCCACCCACGCCCTGCTTAACGCTTCAACGCCCTGGTGAAATAGATCAGAAGCTCTGATTTTCATGGAACTGATATCAATTCATCGAAATGCGATGACGTTCGTCAACGCCCGTCGTTACGCTCTAACGCTACTCTCAACGCTCTATCTTAACGCCTTAACGCCTTTCAATGACACGTTCGAACAATGTTTCTTTTGTGCTATTGCTATGACATACACCGCTTTCCAATTCATGCCCGAGGTTTTCAACATCGACGCTGTTCTTTCGACTTCCATATGGACCGGGTCCGTGTCCTGCAATTTTATATGAGTCACTAGGTCGGCATACTGCTGACGTAAAGCCCGTCGTAGTCTGGGAGCCAATGTGTCATGGGCTAAAATTGCAGCTTCCTCTTTCGAATACCCTTTGTAGTGAAACTTGTTTCCTGTGGTCCCCAACGCCTCGCTCATCTCCGCATCCATACTTTCTTTGAACAGTTGCTTCCATAGCCTTGAGTTCACATTGTGTTCATTCCGTTGTACGGGTTTGAGATGGTCCTTCACGGTTGGGTGATATTCGGGGGATGATGGTAGGAAGGGGATCCGCTGTATGGGAGTGGGTTGCTGCTGCTGGACGGGTGCTGCCAGGTGTGGATTCGGTGGATCATGTAGGGATACATGACGCTGTGGTGACCCCTCGCCGGGTAACTGGTGGGTCGTCAACCGGCGATCTTCGGGGGTATGAGCTTTTAAGTCTACGAACAGGTAACCGTACGGACGACTTGAAACGCCTGCATGAAATGGTCGATGTTCTGGGGATAAACTCGACTACCAAACACACGGATTTGTGTTCTATCGATGGGATTGGAGAACAACACAACGTATTGGCAGTTCAAGGCAATATCTCTGGACGCCTTCCCTTGAGGAAAGAGATTCTGGGCCAAACAGATGACGGGCAGATTGCGATGATGGGATCCTTTGGTAAACGAGTCGACAACGTGTGAATTGTCCTTGGCCGCACTCATCAGATCATCTAACACTACCACGTTGGCCTGCTCGGGGTCGAAGAAATACGCTTGATCGATACCTGGGACGAAGCTCACATTCTCTAATCTTGTAGTTTCGTAGGCAGACTACTACTGGCTATAACACCAAACTATACGGGTATAGCTGAGGGGCCATTCTTCTAAGAATTTCATCACCCAGGACGTCTTTCCACATCCCGTAGGACCGCTTACCGTCATCGTATAGGGATGCTCTAATACTCTCGTGTGTCACGTAGGTGTTGATCGTTCTTCGCGCGTATTTTGAATTTGCTCGTTATCGAGACTCCGTTCCGTGAGATGGATTTGCTCTATACGATTATTATGTATGGAAAGCAAATGTCTACGTAGATTAAATGACGTGGAAAATGACTTCGAACGCAAGTGACATGCGTAAACCATGGCTCTCGTCTCCACGGACAACCGGCGTATAATGAAGCTTTCACAGATGTATGTCGTGTTTATATGCAAGAGCTCGGAGCTCAGGGATGGGACAGTTGGGTGTTTGGAGGTCGAAGCTCGGGGATGGGGCAGTCGGGAGTTCAGAGATCGGGGAAGGGGCAGTTGGGTGTTTGGTGTTACTTCCACAACACGCCTACCAGTCGAACGCTGTCCCACGAAAGCTTCACTATGATACCCCACACATCCCATTCGGACCAAGAATGGTACCTCTGTCTCTCAAAAACACCCCTACGCATCCCTAAATTGACCGCTTTTGCTACGACTCGTACTGATGACGTCACAGATGACGTGGCCATTCCTCAAGTCGTCTACACCACGAGAGCTTCAATTTGACACCCTACACGGCCTATTAGGACCACGAATGGTTCATCTCTACCCCCAAAAAGTCCATTCCAATGCCCCTTTTTACTGTGCATGCGCAGAATGGCGTCAATTCCACCCCATACCCATCCGTCAGTTTTGGTAATTTCAGTATTTTGTTTTTATATGTTTGTTCTTCTGCTCTAATAGAATCAGAAATTAAATGAATCAGAATATGCATAAGCGTCACAGATGGCTGTATGTCAGAAAATCGTGTTTTGAGCGGCCATTTTTGATACGCCATTTTGGATCCTTAATGGCAAAAGATATTTTGGTAACAGCGATTTTCGAATTCAGCATACCCGAATTGTGTTAGATAGATTATTAGTTTACTTGTACTAAAAATGCCCCAGGGTGTTAGAATTCCTGAAATCTCCACCTGTCTATATGGATGTATACTCAAGCCTATTTTTAGAACGGTTTGCTTTCGTGTAACCTAGCTCATCTATTGTTTTGTTGTTTTTTTTGTACTATGCTTGATGTCGAAGACAAACAGACAAAGCCTGTGCGGTTTGGGTTTTAACGCAACCTTGAAGGGAGAGCGGGAAGTGCCCCTATATATTTTCGCTATCCCTGAGGCTGGAGGGATGAAAATTTCCACACTATATCTTTGGGTCAAACTCTACTAGAAAATGTAAAACAATTCAAGACGGCCGCCATGATGACGTCATTCTCAAGAAAGGCATTTTTTGGACGATTTTTCGGTCAGAGTTTTTGAATTTATAATTTATGTGTTTTCTTCCCAAAAACTGCATGATAAATTAGTAAATGGTAATCTGATATGTTTTACCCACTTTTGCATGGCCCCCATTTTGAATTCACCCATGATCCCCTTCTCCGGAGGTCATGCAAATAAACTCAAAATGACCCCAACATGTTAGTCTACAAAATCACGCGAGAGTCTTAGCTCTCGATGTTTTGTCAGCAACAATTAACCGGGGGAGGGGGGTGGGAGAGAGGGTCGCCCCTGCCCTCAGTAGGGTTAAAATTCGATAATTTTATGACCAGACTATGCTCTTTTTATGACTCGGGCTATGCTCTGTATATAACTTTCTATTCCCAAGACAGATATCATTGATACCTATAATATTATCCATCGATGTCCTGTATCATACGAGTCGATTGCATAACGATTCTGCAGGACACAAAGTTTTAATTATTGTTTCCCGCAAATGTTTCACACAGGAAATCGAGTTCTGTCATCCTTTTTTGGTGATATCGATTCATCCAATATGCCATATAACGGCCATGCGTGTTCGAGCCTGATCGTACTAAATATAACCTAAAAGAGTCAAATATTAAAAGTAATTAAATTATTTAATTTAAAATAAAACAGGATGATTAATCTTTCATTTGAAAAACATTCATCCAGAATAATTCAGGATAAAAGCCCACCTAAGCTGAATGCAACCTTTATTTTGTCTACAAATACATTTACATTTTTCAGACAAGGTAATTTGTCATGCCATTTTATTAGAAATCAATGCGTCAAGAGATAACCTGTTGCATATAAGGCTGATTTAAAATATATTAGATTTCCTAATTTTACAGATATCATATATTTCAGTACGTAATTGCTACGCACATTAAACTTTTGATCGCTTCGCATTGTTCGGGTAAAAGAAAAAAATATAATCACAGATTCCATCATAGTATAATTATGATAAATAGGTGGTACAGCAGAGAATAATCCTGAATCAGTGCAGCTTCTCGATAGATTAATCTCATGATGAAGCAGATAGTAAACTCATTAATAACCCTTGAGTTTATAAGTCAGCGATCAATTTGTCTTCACTGGTAATGATGACACGATGGATGGGGTCATTGTAGGGAAGATAAAAATAATACCGCATGACTTACATGTAAGGAAAGTGATTGGGTCATTGAGCCATACATCACTTGCCTGCGCATGAGAAGAGCAAGCCAAAGGGGAGGAAGATATGCATTCGACGACGACGTAAATGTACAAAGAAATAAGAAATATGGAATAAGTAGACAAGTGTAACAACCCTTAGACATTTGTAAGATGAAGGCATTTTTATGGCATGAAGGTGTCGAGAGTGAATTTCCTTTAACCCAAAACCTCACATAGAAATACGCAGAAAGTTTCATTAACATATGTCTATCCATGCACATGTAGTATGCCAAAATGAGCAAGACCCGGGCTCACATGCGCACAGATTTCTAAATGCCCCCGCATGCTTTCCGATTTCCAAAC
>JAVTVY010003668.1:0-39711 GCA_036873755.1 Hanleya hanleyi | reverse complement strand
ATCCGCAAATTAACGAAGCAATAATTCATTCCACCGAATATAGTTGTAAATGAATTCAAACGCGTTTGAAGACAGTTCATGTGAGATCGGAGGTTGAAAAGAAAAGTGTGGCAGAGATCAAACTCTCTTAGCGCATGCGCATTTCAAAAAGTCACAAGAAGAAGAACAACAAGAACAACAACAACAACAACAACGCGAGCCTCCCGTAGACCTGCGTGCCGCAGGTAAAAACACTGTTCAGAACATGTTTTACCTGCAGTGTGAGGTGCCCAGAAACAGAAAACATATGTTCGTAACAAATGTTGTGAGATCAAACTTGTTTGATATTGCGAACATGTTTTGCCCTGAAACAAGTGTTTGTCTTCAGTGTGTGGAGATAGCGAACATTTTGCCGAACATTTACCAACAGTTATCCAATCAACTGGCAGCTGTCGGTCATGTGACGAAGCCGCCCTTACATGACACAACAAAATGGCCTCGCTGTTTGGTCGCGGCGACTTATTTTGAGCTTGGTATTATATATTATGTTCTGTACTGACCTTAAGACTAAAGATGTTTCCCAATGTGCTTGTTTTTTGAAACAGTAGTAATTAAATTGAGGCATCCTTCATCATCGTTTTGTTTGCTGTAAAAATGTAACAACGATCAACTATACCAAAAGGTGGTCAGTTTGATGTGTATGGTCCAGCTGGTTATGTAACATCTGATATGCTAAAGGTGAATGGCTAACGCATTTTGTAGATCAACTGAATATTTTGACATATATTTATTCATGTCATCGTCAGGAATGGTAGTTTACAACAGGTTCCTTGTGTATATATACGTTTATCCAAAACAATTCAAAGACAATCAACCAGTCAGATATACTATACAGTGAGTAATGTTTTAACTAATGGAATCAAGTAAAAATTAAATTAACCAGAAAGGTGCTCACATGAACTATAGCCAATGAAAGGAATTGAAAGGGTATTCATTGGAAAAGTGTTTTTCTCCAATCCACAATTGAATTTTGGTCTCAAAGACCAATCTACAATTGAATTTTGATCTCAAAGCATCGGTGAATACCCTCTCAATTCGCTAAATTGATTATAATTCATTTGGGGACCTTTCTGATTAATTTCATTTTTAATTGATTTCTTTGGTTAGAACGTTACTGACTATTACAGTTACATATTACATCTGACTGATTCACTGCCTTGGAATTGTTTCTGTAAAAGTTTATATATACACATGGAACATGTTGTAAACTGCCATTCCTGATGATGACATGAACATGTTGTAAACTGCCATTCCTGATGATGACATGAATAAACATATGTCGAAATATTGATATACAAAATGCTTTTCGCTAAAATTGTCCTATTCGCCTTCCTCTTGCATTATGCCAAGTTACTCAGTGGATCCCAACACCTCTGACAAATGTATTCATGGTAACTATGACTAGTGTGCTAGCCGTCAATGGACACAATTTTTGACTTGCATCGCATAATCGTAATACTTGGCAGACATTCGGAGAGATGGGGCGAGAATAGATTTCGGCTCTCTTTGCAAGTGTGTTGCTTTGTTCCCTTCTACGTTCGATCACAATATTATGAGAGAGGCGAGAACAACGGATATAATGGAATCCACGGGAGAAGGTACTAACACGTTCTTTCATAATACGATGCCAAATTGATTTTAAATGTTCGTACCGGTGCTAAAATCAATAACGTTGCGAATATCTACTGCAGAAATTCCATGTGTCCATACAATCTAGTTTCCTCAATTGTTGTTCATAACCATATATATGCAATTGCAAGCGTCAGATCCGACATTCTGTAAAATGTTCCTGTCAACGATCAAAGGATTTTTTTCCCACGACACTATTACCACCGAAATCCAAGCAGGCATAAAAAATAATGTATATTAAATTAAGCAGAATCTAGTTATTGCAACAGAGAAGTAGCGAGCGTAGCGTTCACTGACGTTGCGTTTCGTAACTTCTGTCTAACTCCGGGGCTAATGGACGTATACGAACCCCTCATACTTTAAGATCCCCATGGTGTTCGTATGAACAGGCGCATCCAAAGCGCGACTGAGATACAGCATTTTATAGATAACGATTTTTACAAAGAAAACCATATGGATTAAGAATACTGATCAGCGATACGGATTAGATATCTGGAACATCATGATATCTTGTCGGCCTGATCATTGACAACTCTTCAACACTTCTCCTAGCCTATGTTTTGACTGCTTTTTTAAAAAATTTGGTTTAATTCTTTTATACAAAATGAGTCTTTGGTTTATGGGCACGGAATTTCTTTAATGAACGACGACTAAATATTGAATAACTCACTCGATGCTTGTATGGTGATATTTCTGTCGTTGAGCGGTATTCACTGATACGTCGTATTACTATTCTCTATCAATACATTTACTCCACCAAAAATCTCCCACGCTTGGTTGCTGGGGTTCATTGACAAACAGGCTTAAGATTACAAGAATATTGTCAGAGAACACTCATGTTGTTTAGTGTGGTTGGCGATCTCGTCATACCAAACACGACCTTGAAGCCTGAAAAATTCATGCTTCGTCTACAAGGCTGTCGTCAGCTGAAACGTAGTTCACTTGCAAGAAACAACTGTTATTTTTAATTTTTATTCTATTTCTGTTTCAAACTTTTGTCAACTATTGAATGTAACTGGTATTTCGATTATTGACGCGGAAATTATTTCGTGGATGACGGTTTAATACAGAATATCGGTCTGCACGTTTTACAACATCATCGTCTCATTACGGGCATTGTGTCTCTCGCTAAAACAAACCACTAGAAGTTTCACGAAAGTACGATGCCTCAGGCTTAAAGTATCTTTGAGACATGGCCATCAGTAGGGCTTATCTAAGATAAGTTGGTTTACGCATGGTGTAATCCGCAAAGCTCAATCGTACAATTAATAATTCATTAATCAAGTTATTGCTGATTATATAGAATGATTTCTGTCAACTTCTGCCAATCACGGAAGCTTCTGAATCGGCAGTCTTGGAGTCACACTGAAACTGTTATATGGATTCGTGTCAAATTAACTCATTTATATGTATTTTCAGTATTTTGCCTAGTGTTAATCAGAAATTTGTCAATTAAGTTGGGGTCAGTTGAATTTGTCAATGTTTTACTTTTTCTATTCATTCTTCATATTAATAGATATTAGTATCGCATTATTTGATTATTTAATTTTCTGTATGATAGCATTCGGCATTATTTTACACTTATGCTGTTCAGAAACTTTCATGGTAAAATGCTAAGTAAAAAACATACATGCCAAAGACAGGATCTAAGACAACAAATCGTTACATGCTGAAGTCATGGAGATAGAGAGTTTGAATTCGGAAATATTTGAATAATCCTTTGTATTGCCCGACAGGTCGAGGAAAAGTGAGATTATGAGGATTGATATCATATATTATATAATTAGCACTGGGTGGCTGTAGACGTGTTAATCAATTGAACTTTTAATGAAGAATACAAAATACACCATACTGATTATTAAGGTAATCCCAGGTAAAAGCTGAATGCATTGAGAGAGAGAGAGAGAGAATTAAGGTTTAGCTTCGTTTGAATCCATTGGGTACCGGTATGTAAAGAACAGTACCGTAACATAATTTAACGGTTGGTAATTTGTCCAACCCTTCATGCTTACACGTTCTACTGGAATGTCAGTTTATCGCAACTTTTATGAGGAAACTTTAACCTAAAGTTACCTACTTTAACCTTAGGTTGGACGAAATACTCAAAACGTTAGTAACATAACTAAAATAGTCTTCTGTTAAAAGAATTCAACATGAAATTGGCTTGCGCGATTTTAAAATTGTTCTTGGAAGATTTTAAAATGCTTGCCCGTTTTTTAAATACTTGAAATCTTATGTTAGAAATGTTAGAAACACTCGTAACATGAGTACGTAGACAAGGTTAATCAACGATGAAACATCAATCTAACAGTGATAAACAAAACATTGAAGAACTGGTACCGTACATATTCAGCTGCCGTTTTCGTTCGCAGCACGTGCAATTTGTTTGCAGAACAGCAATGTTTCCATGAACCTTCACTGGAAAAGGGTTATACAAGTTGAGTTATTCAAACGTTCGTACACAGCCAGATTAATCAAGTACCTCTAAAGTATATAATAAAAGAAACTCAACTGTTTCTTGACGGATCCATGAATAAATCATCGACTGGGTGAGAAAATTGGTATTTTTGCTCGCCAGGATTGAAAATGCCAATTTTCTCACCTTACTCGATGACATATGCATTGTATTTATCAAGAAACAGTTGATATCTTCTATAAACAAACGAGAAGCAAACGAGCTTTATAATGCTGATCTCATATTAATTTCTGCATACGCATATAGCCAGGAGAAAATACACAGGGGTCTGCCAACAAGATGCACAAATCGTACCTATGATGTTCTCCATTGAGACGTTTTGAGTTTCTATCCTCCTACCTTCAACATTCCAGTTACAATATCTTACTATTATTATTTGCCTTCTTTTAGCACTCTAGTCAAACATGATGACATGAATTTGTTTGATGGTTAGTAAAACGTCTGGAATTGGATAACAGCGATACCTGGAACAGTATATTTGTGGTATATATCGGGGTGAGCGATCGAAAGCGAAATACCTTTTTCCTTTCAGAAACAGTTTATGTTTGTTCCATAAAGTTGTCAGGATGAACGTAGCTAAATTGGACGTTGAAGCTGTTGGTAGGGTCTATAGCCATGCATAAGTTCTTAGTCCGTTGCATATTAATATAACATTTGTAGCTCTATCTACAGACGTTGACATCAGATGAGTTACTTATTTGAGCCCATCTGTCATCACAGTTTCTGAGCTAGTATTTAATTCCGCTTAAACCGGTGCTACACAGTCAAAAAAAGGTGATAAGTATCACCCCAAAATGATGATGAGTTAGAGTCATAACCTTTTTAAAGGTAACCCTTACCAAAAAATCCTATAGGATTCCTATAGGAAAATGTCCTATAGGATTACAAAATGTCCTGTAGGATTCCTATAGGATTTTGCCTATAGGAATGTCTTTATAAAATCCTATATGAATGTCCTATATGATCTTATAGGACTGTCCTATAAGATGCTATTGGACAGTCCTATAAGATCCTATAGGACAGTGCTATAGGATCCGATAGGACAGTCCTATATTCTAAATCACACCTTTCTATATTTTGATAGAATGCTCTGAGCCCTATAATATCATAGTTCCATCTTAGGGCAATACAGGCAAAATTTATCGTAGGCGACCAAATGGCGATTAACTAATACGATAGCACATTCGAAACTGTATTCACCAAGGACCTTTTTGATCGCCAATGGCGAGCAACGAGCAGATTTTTCGAGCCTTGGTACTCTGTATACTATTCAACCTGTAGTATGCAACGCTATCAACTTGTCCAATTACAAGCGTCTAGTCCGTCATTCATAATTCAGCCGTCGTCCATTAGAGAATATCCGCGTCCATAATCCAAAGACCTATTCCATATTCCATATAACAGTATTAGCACCAAATTCAAAAAGACAATCATAGCTTGTTTCCTGCAAGAGAGAAGCGGTCAACAGTTTTTAATGATGCCGGCAAGACATAAAAATATCAAATCCGTATCGCTGATCAGTATTCTTAATCCATAATATTCGTTGTAAAGTCGTCATCTAAAGAATGATGTATCTCAATCACGCTTTGATTGTGACTGTTCATATGAGTTCCATGAGGTACACACTTTCATAACACATAACATGAATAACCAATTAAAACAGAGACAGACATTTTATTGCGTTAACTTTTTATCCAGTCAAATAAGCTTATATTCCAATGATGCATAGGGACTAACATAAAATCAATAATATACAGCCGGTCTGCTGTCCCACTCCATAAGGTGGCAAGTATATGGAATTTCAAGTTGGCACCAGGTGGTACCGCATATGGACGGGTGTTACTGAAACATAATGCCAGGCGATCAGGATGTATTTATTCCACTGGAGTTACATGATCCTTTAAGGATAAACTGCGTGCTGGGGTGATTTGCCCTTTTCTCATGTTTATTGCTGGAAACGTAATTTCAATTTGGGTCCCACATGACCCCTCCTGATGACAAAAAAGATCACGAGTGACATCTTATTGCATGGTATCTACATACCAAAACTGGGAAGAATCCATTGAGCATGTTGAGCTTTTCTAATTTCAACACCTGGGAACTGAAAGATGGATAAGCTGATCGATGAACAAATGAACAAACAGATAAATGGATGGACCAAGTCCCTCTCAAACCCCTTCAAGCATGGAGTAACACGAATGTCACATCTGACAGTTTGAAAGAAATCACTCTTCAGTTCACTATTGATCCAACTGGTTATGATAACACTTGTGCTCTCGGTTTAGTTGGGCCTTGATACCATTCCAATTTCTGTTTGACAGTCACCTACATAAATTACAAAAAACATTCAATTAGCATTGATGTGTGGCAAAGCAGAACATTAATTTATTCACAAATTTCAATCGCGGTCAAATTTTTCCAAATGAGCGTTGTTCATTTAACTTAAATGAAATTATGAAATAAACAAAAAGACAAAAATGGTACAGTAAAAGCGTACCCGAGATACAGCACATATCACGAATCGTTAGATTAGAATAGGTTAACCGGAAGACTATACTGTGAAGTCATGTGGCTCTGCCAGTATGTCGACACCTCTTCCCACTTTCCTTATATTCGTTGTAATTTAATTAAATGGCAGACTTGTTTAGCAAGCCTAGAAAATTTAGACAAGCAAAGGGGAAAAGACTTTGCCCAGCCCAGAGAATACTTTTAACAGGACAGACATCAAACAGGCAGAAGGATGGAGGTTGCGTTACATAGGCTCTCATAGCTAATGTGTGTGAGCCAAAAATGAATGATCACTTTTCTGTCTCGTCAGCCCGGGAAATATTTTAAACCAATGATAACTGGACCACTTTTGATCTGAAGTCTCCGAATGATCTTAAATGTAGCATAATGGTCCTTTCTTGGAATAGTAGGATAGCTTGATCCATGATTACACAGGTGTCATTTAGTTTGAAAGCCCAACCCCTGCTAAAGGGATATGAAACAGAGTTGAAGAACGAGCCACACCTCAATGCACCTGCCAGTGCTATCAGCACAGATCTAATGTTAAAAGGATTAACTTTAATTTTGTTTAAGTCCAAGATTATGTACCTGAGATACACAAACTAGAATGAAGAATAACAATAAATCAGACCACTTGACATATACGCATTCTTTTTTTCTACACTTTCTCATAACATTGATAGCACCATTGCATGAAATGGTAAGAATGGTATGGTGCCTTGTATCATGTTGAATAGCAGCTATTTCCACTTGGTTCAAGGGATTTCATCTCTAGGTTTAGAATGTGTTGCCATACTGTTTTTCCAGAAAATACAATCTTGTGATTTTTTTCCATCATCATTATTCGTGAAGACTGCAGTACCACCAAGGACCAGTTTTACCATACATAGTCACCTTAAAAGAACGGTATTATAAAACATTTATTCAGAAGTCGATATGGATCTGTTACTGAGAATATATTTGAAACTTTGAAACTCTAAAGCCAACATGTACAGTAAGTTAAGAGGATGACCCTGAAACAAAAAATAAAAAAGGGAAATTTTGAATATATATCCAAATAAACAAATCATATCAAACTGAAACTTCTGACATATATTGTTAGGACTTCGAACAAAAAGACACTTGAAATCATTTTTGAACAATTTTGTCAATTTACAGTGTACATGTAAATTACAAGCGTCTAGTCCGTCATTCATAATTCAGCCGTCGTCCATTAGAGAATATCCGCGTCCATAATCCAAAGACCTATTCCATATTCCATATAACAGTATTAGCACCAAATTCAAAAAGACAATCATATTATACATAAACATAGGCTTGTTTCCTGCAAGAGAGAAGCGGTCAACAGTTTTCAATGATGCCGGCAAGACATCATGATGTTCCAAAATATCAAATCCGTATCGCTGATCGGTATTCTTAATCCATAATATTCGTTATAGAGTCGTCATCTAAAAATGATGTACCTCAGTCACGCTTTGATTGTGACTGTTCATATGAGTACCATGAGGTTCTTGAAGTACATGGGTTCATACGGCCCCTAGCCCCGGGTTAAGCGGAATTAGACAAAAGTTACGAAACGTAGCGCCATAGATCTTGCATGCTACGTTCGTATTTTGCTATCAGCATGCGATATGTATCGCCAAATTTGAGAAACTTTGAGTGGAGGCGCTTGGTGGAATAGCCCGGTTTTATAAGTTTCTGCAACAGTGTTTTGTGACGTTGATTGAAATCGTCACATTTTTGATTGAAAGCGTACCACCTTCCTTTAGTAAATGTTTAAGTTGGTTGAATGAAACTTTCAGACTGAATCTAGTGACGGAATAATTAGACGAGGTAAGTGGGTGTTGAGCCAAACTTAACCCGTAAAGGTGATATTTATAGATGAATATTATATCATTTGGGAAGTCTGGAAGAACTGTATAACGAGGGTTTCTCAGAATTTGCTATTTTTCTGAAATTGTCTTCCTGCCAATGTAGTATCAACAATCAGGTCTAACCAGTTGGCGAATATTCCACGTTTTAAGAAGAGTTTTTTATTATTATTTGTCATGGATTTGGGCCATGTTTTTGAGATGGAGTTGGAAAATCCAAATGCCATATTTCAGATTAAAAGCCAATATACTTTGGGTTGTCAAATGAATCACAGCATCTTATTCATTGACCTCCGTCTGCTGCAGCTCCGGGCTAATGCAGTCTTGAATTTTCTCTTTATTCCCTGATAGAGAAAGCAAAGTTAAATACCTTTTCAAGTTTTCATGGTACCGTACTGATTGACGTATGCTTAGACATGAAAGTTTGAAACCTAACAGTCTTCTGATACTACTGTAACGAAGGCATTGCCTCAGACTCAAATACAGTAGAATAAAATACAGTGAGCATTCAGTATATGGTCAAAAGTTACATGAAGATTATGTGAACTTGGTTTGCCTTGAAATGGTTTGGTGCAGAGATGCGTGCCTCTAGTTTTTGTCCCCCGCCGCAACGCGGCCTGGGACTTTAAATGTGACTCGCTTCTTCGTGTCCGTAGATGTCCGTGGATGTTCATTCAAATTATTTACAAGCGATAACTTCCAAACGCTTCGTTGAATTTCTATGAAATTTAGCATATGCATCCCTTGTGACAAGACGTCGATTGGTATTGCTTTTCAGCACGATCTACATGAAGGTGGCGCCACTAGGGGTCGTTTCATCCTTCTGTGTATATTCATGCGAATTCTCGCAAGCAATAACTTTGGAACGCGTCGTCTAGTTCCTCTGAAATGTATTCCTTGCGACAAGATGGTTGGTGTTGCGTTTCAGCAAGATCTGCCTGTAGGCGTCACCACTTTGGTTCATTCAGTTTTTCCGTGATGCAAGCGAAAACTTTGAAACGCTTTGTTGGATTCCTCCGAATACCCTACCTTTCCGTGTAATAACTTGAGAAAAGATCATTGGATTCTTCTCAAATGTGGTATGCATATACCATGCCATATGAGATGTCGCTTAGAATTGAGGTTTGCCCACTCACACGTACAGGTGGCGTCACCTGATGGCAACTTCTAAATTTGGTTTCCGGGCAATAACTTGAGAACTGCTCATCGGATTCTTCCCAAATTTGGTGTGCGTATACCTGGCTATGAAATGTTGCCCGGGATTCATCCACTTCTGCTTATAGGTGGTGCCACCTGGTGACAAAATCTGGAATATGTTTCCGGGGAATAACTTGAGAACTACTCAAATTTGGCATGCATGTACCATGTCAGGAGATTGTGCTTGGGGTTGCCTTTCGCTCACTGCCACTTGCAGGTGGCACCACCTGGTGGCACAATCCCAAATGTGTTTCCGGGTGATAACTTGAAAACCGCTCATCGGATTCTTCTTAAATTTGGTATGAATATACTATGACGTAAGATGTCGCTTGAGATTGCGTTTCGCCCACTTGCACCTACAGGTGGCGCCACCTGGTGTCAAATCTAAATTTGGTTTCCGGTCAATAACTTGAGGGCCCTCCTCGGATTCTTCTCAAATTTGGTATGCAGATACCATGCCATGAGATGTACCTTGAGATTGTATTTCGCCTGCTTGTGGCCACAGGTGGCGCCACATGGTGGAGAAATCCAACCGTTGTTTCCAGGCAATAATTTGGCAACTGTTAATCCGATTCTTCTTAAATTTGGTATTTTTCTCAAATCTCGGCCTAGACGCTTGTATTCATATGCCATAAGATGTTGCTTTGTATTATGTTGACCACACTTGCGTCTATAGGTGGCGCCACCTGGTGGCAAATCTAAATTTGGTTTCCGGGCAATAGGTTGACCTTGGACGCCTTCAGATTCTCGTCAAATTTGGTTTGCAGATAAAATGCCATGAGTTGTAGCCTGGGTAATGTTGCATCTCGGTTACATAATTTCCGTGCTGCACTGCGCGAAAATACAGTAGCAACCAAAGTTCAATCAACCGTTCTGAGTTTATCTCAAAACCTGGATAAGCGGAAAGACGCTTCGGCTTCCTATGCCTATGGAGTAGCAGTTGCCTCCCTTATCTATATCCGCTGAGAAAAACAAAGCTCAAAATTTAGCGCTGCCTTTTGGCAGGGGACCTAGCATCCTCTGGGTGCTTGTTTAACTATCGTTGATATGTAAATAGTTGGGTTTGATTTGCAATAGTATATGTCATGCTCCTTCTCAGTCACCAAACGCTCTATAGACGATCTCCTAGCACTGGGTAATCCCTATATTAGCGACGATGCGGGGGATAATTACCCCATTTTATTTGAAGGAAACCACTGATAGCCCAGATGGAACATTATATCTGGATTTGACATAGTTAACTGCCCATTTCTGGATAGCAATATTCCAGAACGACCTGTACATATCTCGTCTGGTATCATTTGGCGATATTACTCAACGCCACAGAATATTACCGCAGAGAATTGTCAAACAGGGCTAGGCCACTAAATGCCTCCGTTCAAAAGCTTCTCAAACTCTATGATAAATACCGTACGCTGACGGCAAAATACGATCGTAGCGTGCACGATCTCCGTTGTTACGTTTTGTAACCTGTGTCTAATTCCACTTATCCTAGGAATAGGGGTCGTTTGAATATGTGTTTTTATTTCTACTCCCAGAAGATCCTAGGCAAGCCATTGGTCGACAGCGGTCACGTGCCGTTGGAATAAAAACTCATATCAAACTGCACTGGCTGACCTAGTTGACTGCAGTTTGTAATGTAAACAAACATGGCAGCTGGAGTGTTCTGTCAGCGACAGAACTGGAAATAAAGAATATGTCGGATATCAACTTTGTAAATCTGACCGGTAGTATGTGCGACTGTTCCTGGAATATCTGGAAAAGGTATAGTCAGTGTACTGTGACTGTGAGTAACAGTTGACGAAAGCCGCTTGACTTCGCTTCGACGATCGCGCCTCGGTACGATCACATGCGCCGGTACAATGTGAATGATGTGGAAGTTTACCCCTAATATTCGAGTTTATTCTTATTTGACGTGTACAATTTTAGGTATCATGGATCAAAATACTGTTACCAAATAGAAAACATTCTTAGAATACGTTGTTTAATTCAAGATTGACCATTTTCAGACGTTTTTTGTTCGAAAACTGTGCTGTCTTTTTTGACGACTCGACCCCAGCTCGGCCGATCAGCCGAAGAGTTGGCGATTAGAATCTAGCGCTGTACGGTCTTTTGCCTTATCATTTTGAGCAGAAGTCATGATTTCTTATTGATTGTTACTAATCTTCCATGCTGATTCAGAATATTTCAAAATATTTGACTCGTCTTCAGCCGTTTTCATTATCACTTTTCCCGTATTTTGTTACCAAGTTTTAGACTCACTTTACATGCAACTTTCCCCGAGTTGAAAAGGCTGCTCGTAGAAATAAATACGTTATCCTGTCTCTGCTCGTTTGATACTGAATTTTATCCTGTTTCCTGGCGAATGCCACACTCCCGCTTCGCGGTCGTGTGGCATTTTCGCCAGGAAACAGGATAAAATTCAGTATCAAACTCGCAGGGACAGGATAACTTATAATATCTCTATGGTTTTCAAAAGATTAGTAACAATCAAAGCGTGACTGAGATAATACCCTGGAAACAACATGGAATTCATTAGGAAACCATTGTCTTTGTATTCTTTTCAGAAGTAAGCTATAGCACGCGTCATATCCGACATTCGATATACATCCGTCGCCCACAAATGAATTCCCGCGTCAATAATCAAAAGGTCTATTTTGTATGACAGCACCAATTTCAAATGTGTAATATTGTTATTTGAACCGTAGCGGTACGCTGGATAGATTTCTGGCACCGCGAATAATACCCTGCCTTGAATTTTGTTCGGCTATTCTGCGTGTGCGTGTGTGTGAGATCACATCCTTTATAACAAGTTCAGTGATCATGTATGCCAAGTTACGCAGCGATTGGTTCGAAACATTGGACAGTACAATGTGCTTGGCCAAATTGATTCGGATGGTCATAGAAAAGAAGACTATAAGAGATAATTTGAAGGGTTGTATTATTATCTTTGAAATAGCAATTCGATGTTATTGGAATAATTTAATTTTCATCGCTTAGTCAGACTTTATCCAAAATGATCTTTTCCTCTATCATCACGCTGTAATTTATGAACATAGTTATGTTACTTACTGATATTGACAATCAAAATAGGCACGATGTTAGTTTATCATTGATGTATGCTGTCAGTCACAAATCGTGGTCAAATGTACCGATTGTAATTGCCGCAATGTGTCAAGTACAATGACTTTTTAATTGCAAGATTAAAGGACTGATGTCCAGGTTTTATATAAATCATTTTGATTGTAGTTTCTAACTGTGGTGGAGAGGGTGGAGAATGAAGGGCTTGGTCGGCGTCGGGCATCAGAGACCTGCGTTCTGAATAAGGCCTTGTATTCTACTAATGCTTTCCTCGTTTGGGTAGTCTCTTCTATTTGACGGCAACATGGTTCAACACTTTCTTTGATGACTTGATAGTTCTTAAATCATTGCTCTTGAATATTTGTATCTAATGCCACTCAAGCCGGTGATAGGGGCCGTGTGGGCATGCGATTTAAGATGCTCACATGAACAGCTGCAATAAAAGCATGGCTGATATACAAATCGTCACAGGGATCATTTTTGGTTCTTGTGATGTTTCAGATATGCACTCAGAATATTGGCCTGTGGGGTCATATGACTTGGTGTCAGTACGCCGGCATCGTTTCCCACCACTTTTATATGGTGCGTTTAATATTTCACGGACGAGCATTTTTATCCGACTCTTCCTTCTAATGCATCTTCAAAAGGTATATAGTTAAATCTGCTATTATGTGGAATTACTGGACAACGAGGGTTTAGTCTGGGGGTCTACTTAGCAATGGGTTTGTCGTGTTCCGTCCCCACCCCACTCCCAACCCACCCCGCCCCCTAAACGATTGTACCAGTTAGGAGACACATTAACACACTGGAAATGCCTGCTGCCAGGCTCAACTCTCATTCTCGATTGCACTGGCAACGGATATAGCGTCCTCCGTCGACTCAAATATCGTAATTCAATATATCTGACCAGATATGTGAGTAGTAGTATAAGCGTTTTAAAGGTCGCATTGAAGAACAGCGCGGGGGGAGGGAGTCCGACAGGATGTTGAAGAACAGCGCGGGGGGCGGTGTGGATTGCATCAGCATTGGCTGTGTGCCAAGTTTTGAGTTCCCCCGGGTAAACTTGAAGGGGGTACTTGGTCAAACTACCTCCATCACAGAAAGAGTTCCAAAGGGGAGTTAACTCTTGATGCACTTTGTGATTTTTGGTCATAGTCATGGTTTTCTCCCCTGGTTCGAACATTGGCATATTAAATCTATACGGGAAAATGCCTGTATGGGGTATGGGATATCCGATGGGGTCGAGTGAGGTATCAAAGTGAAGCTTATGTGAGGGGGCATCTAATGGGCTGGGTGCGGGATTGAAATAGCGTCATTCTGCGCATGCGCGGTGGACCAAGGGTATGGAAATAGCCGTTTTGGAGCTAGGTAAGACCCTAATGGTTCGATTGGGTCATATCAGGTATCAATATGAAGCATTCGTAAAGGGGCATCTGATGGGCTGGGTGCGGGGTTGAAATAGCGGAATTCTGCGCATGCACGGTGGCCAAAGGGTATGAAAATAGACATTTTGGAGCTAGGGGAGCCCCTAATGGGCCGATGGGGTCGAGTGAAGTATTAATGTGAAGCACACATGAGGGGGCATCTGACTGGACTAGTGGTTCGGGCGTTGTCACCAGTCTGCGCATGCGCAAACAGGGAATTGTGGGAAAAGGGTATGGAAATAGAGGTTTTGGGATCGAGGGGAGCCACTATTGGGCCGATTGGGTCGAGTGAGGTATTAATGTGAAGCACACATGAGGGGGCATCTGACTGGACTAGTGGTTCGGGCGTTGTCTCCATTCTGCGCATGCGCAAACAGGGAATTGTGGGAAAAGGCTATGGAAATAGACGTTTTTGGATCTAGGTAAGCCCCTAGTGAGCCCATTGGGTCGAGTGAGGTATCAGTGTGAAGCACACATGAGGGGGCATCCGCCTGGACTAGTGTCTCGGTCGTTGTCACCAGTCTGCGCATGCGCAGACAGGGAATTATGGGAAAAGGGTATGGAGATAGACGTTTTGGGATCTAGGGGAGCCCCTAACGGGCCGATGGAGTCGTATGAGGTATCAATGTGAAGCACACATGAGGGGGCATCCCCATGGACTAGTGGCTCGGCCGTTGTCGACATTCTGCGCATGCGCAGACAGGGAATTGTGGGAAAAGGGTATGGCGATAGACGTTTTGCGATCTAGGTAAGCCCCTATTGGTCCGATTGGGTCATATGAGGTATCCATGTGAAGCCTACATGAGGAGGCACCCCCCTGGACTAGTGGTTCGGGCGTTGTCACCAGTCTGTGCATGCGCAAACAGGGAATTGTGGGAAAAGGGTATGGAAATAGACGTTTTTGGATCGAGGGGAGCCACTATTGGGCCGATTGGGTCGAGTGAGGTATTAATGTGAAGCACACCTGAGGGGGCATCTGACTGGACTAGTGGTTCGGGCGTTGTCACCATTCTGCGCATGCACAAACAGGGAATTGTGGGAAAAGGCTATGGAAATAGACGTTTTTGGATCTAGGTAAGCCCCTAGTGGGCCGATTGGGTCGAGTGAGGTATCAGAGTGAAGCACATATCAGGGGGCATCCGCCTGGACTAGTGGTTTGGGCGCTGTCACCAGTCTGCGCATGCGCAGACAGGGAATTATGGGAAAAGGGTATGGACATAGACGTTTTGGGGTCCACATGGGCCACTCCTGCTCCTATGGAGTCGTATGAGGTATCCATGTGAAGCATTCGTGAAGGCGCATCCGAGAGAATGGGTGACACGTGGAACTGACGTCATTCTGCGCATGCGCAGTAGACCAAGTGTATGTAAATAGACGTTTAGGGATCTAGGTGAGCCCCTAATCGGCCGATGGAATTGTATGAGGTATCCATGTAAAGCAGTCGTGAAGGAGCATCTGCCTGGACTAGTGTATCGTCCGCGTTCAACATTCCGCGCATGCGCAGACAGGGAATTGTGGGAAAAGGGAATGGAAATAGACGTTTTGGGGTTTAGGTGGGCCACTAGTGGTCTGCTGGAGTCGAGTGAGGTATCAATGTGAAGCACACGTGAGGGTGCATCCGACTGAGTGGGTGTGGGGTAGGAATATCGTCATTCTCGGGTAGAATCAGAATGGTGTGTTTTTAAGTTAATCTGCGCATGCGCAGTTGGTTGTAGTAAGTAAAGTGGCCATTTTGGGGCAGTACATGAATGTATTTGGGGTCGAGATGGGCTATTCACGGTTCGAATGTGTCCTGGAAGGTGTCATCTTGTAGCTCTCGGGGTGTAGACCCCGATTTGGGGGCTGTTCACAGCGTCTGTGACGTCATTGGTGACGTCATCAGTAGGAGTAGTAAGTAAAGTGAGCATTTTGGGGCAGTGAAGGATGGTATTTGGTGTAGAGATGGACCATCCTTGGTCCAAATGCGTCATGGGAGGTGTCATGTTGTAGCTCTCGGGGTGTAGACCCCAATTTGAGGGATATCCACAGCATCTGTGACGTCATTGGTGACGTCATCAGTACGAGTAGTAGCGAAAGTGGGCATTGTTTAGCAGTGAATGATGTTACTTGGTGTAGACATGGACCATCCGCGGTGCGAATGCGTCGTGTGAGGTGTCATCTTGTAGCAACGCCTACCAGTGCCATTCTTAATGCTTCAACGCCCTGGTGAAATAGCTCAGAAGCTCTGATATTCCATGGAATTGTCATTAATTCTTCGAAATGCAGTGACACCCGTCAACGCCCGTCGTTACACCTTAACACTCTAACATAACGCCATGACATAGACCGGAGAGAGAACAACAACAGCAACAACAACAACAAGGATGACACATGAGAGAACAACAACAACAAGAAGTTTTTTCACATAGTTTATTCTCCCCAATGTTACATCATACCCACGCTGGGGAAGCCGCGTTGGGTATATTTACAACTCAAGAAGATTCTTGTCCAATCAGAGGCCACCATTTGCATCTGTCATATTCGTCCCTGTCCGTTAGATGTATTCTCGGCTACTCTTGTCCAGTCAGAAGTCGCAATTTCAGAAAGTTCCATCTTCGGCCATGTCCGCTCTGAACCGTTTGTTCTAATCGTCATCGGGCAGGCCAGGATACCGTTGAGGAAACATATCCTCAGATAGTTGTTTGTGCATTCTGAGTATCTATCAGTGCATGGGTGAATACTTTCATCCGATGGGGGTGGTGGGTCAGTTTAATCACGAAGAACGTAACAGTGGCGACCCTCTCCACTAGCCACTTGGTGTTGGGACGCTGTTCATAGGCCCATTCCAAGGGATCCACAGTGTCCAGTTGGGCCAGCATCGTCTCTAGCGACGCCCGATTGGTGATTGTGAAAGGATGGTCGTACACTGGGTTGATGGCACTGGAATAGAAATAGCACAATTCACGCGTCATCTTATGGCATAAGATGTACCCAAATGCTACATTTAATGTGAAGGACGTAGGTTGGTCATTGAAGATGGCTTCCACGTGGCTGCGTAGACGGGCGAGGTCGGTCAGTCGGAAATTGTACAAGTCCAATATAGGGCGACGGCGGTGGAAGCAGTGTCGGATCATGCACCAATGGCGTCGATACATCTCACTCACTGGATGATCTTCGGGTAAGAGATCGCTGGGAACATCCACCGCATCTTCCAGAAAATGTTCGTTGTTGTCAGGCGTATGACTGGAAACAGTAATGCTAGGGACCGGCTGGATGTCTAGGCTCTTCTGAGCTGTGGGTATAGGCGGGCTCTCCGTGATCGCATCACCATTGGCATTCTCCTCCCCGGGTTCATCTTCAGTGGATCTGTCCCTCCTGGGTGCCTCTTTAGTGGGCAGTTGTCCCTCATACCGTGGTGACGGACCATGAGTCAAACGCTCATGCCGTTTTAACTGACTGGGTCGTCGGAAGAGTTGACCACATTCTTCGCATGGACGCTTGGGTGGCCCATGAATTGAACGTTCATGGCGCTGTAAATGATCTGGGCGCTGGAACGACAGTGTAGGCCTACATATCGTACAGCTATACCGGGCGGTTCCATCGTGCTTGGTAGCCTCATGACGGCGCAAGTCGTGCCGGCGAGTGAATGATTTCGAGCACGTAGTACAAGTGAACATCTTGGTGGTTGACAGAGTGTCTGATGAAACGGCCAGGCCGTTTCCTTTTTATAGCAAGCTAGCTGTTGATCTATTTTTAGCACAATCAGGTCAACTTGGACGTCAGCGACAAGAACCCGGATGTAGGCGCGGACGTCAGCGACAAGAACCCGGATGTAGGCGCGGACGTCAAACAGGTGCACGCTCCTGTGGTGCACCATGTACCCTAGGATGTTCACGAATGTTCCACCATCCCGGCCTTCTATCAGGCCCAGGTCAGAAGCTCTCATGGCCTGCATGTGAATGGTCAGTCATATTGTGCGTATGCATGTGTGCGTCAGTGTGTATGCATCTGTGTGTGCGTGTGTGTGTGTGTGTATGCGTCTGTGTGTATGTATCTGTGTGTATGTAGGTGTATGTGTCTGTGTGTATACATCTGTGTGCGTGTGTGTGTGTGTGGGCTTGCGTGTGTGTACGCGTGTGTATGTGGGCTTGCGTGTGTATGTGTGTATGCGTCTGTGTGTATGTATCTGTGTGTATGTGGGTGTATGTGTTTATACATCTGTGTGCGTGTGTGTGTGTGGGGGGGCTTGCATGTGTGTACGCGTGTGTATGTGGGCTTGCGTGTGTGTGTGTGTATGCGTCTGTGTGTATGTATCTGTGTGTGGGTGTATGTGTCTGTGTGTATACATCAGTGTGCGTGTGTGTGTGTGTGGGCTTGCGTGTGTGTACGCGTGTGTATGTGGGCTTGCGTGTGTATGTGTGTATGCGTCTGTGTGTATGTATCTGTGTGTATGTGGGTGTTATGTGTCTGTGTTTATTCATCTGTGTGCGTGTGTGTGTGTGTGTGTGTGTGTGCTTGCGTGTGTGTACGCGTGTGTGTGTGGGCTTGCGTGTGTGTGTGTGTATGACTCACTCACTCACTCAATCACTCACTTACTCACTCACTCACTCACCGTCGTTAGTGGGTCCATGCGTTAAGACGGGCGTTGGGGACGCCTCACCTACTCACCCACTTACTCACACTCACTCACTCATCACTCACTCACTCACTCACTCATTCACTCACTCACTCACTCACTCACTCACACTCACTCACTCACTCACTCATTCACTCACTCACTCACTCACTCATTCACTCACGCACTCACTCACCCACCACTCACTCACTCACTCACTCACTCACACTCACTCACTCACTCACTCACTCACACTGACTCACTCACTCACTCACTCACTCACACTCGCTCACTCACTCACTCACTCACTCACTCACTCACACTCAACTCACTCACTCACGCACTCACTCACTCACTCACACTCACTCATATGTACAGACACCACCACACACCAATAATACCACCACACACACACACCACCAACACCACCATCAACGCCACCAACGCCACCAACGCCACCACCAACGCCACCAACGCCACCACCGGGCGTGGTAGCTCCCGTGTGGCAGAACTCTTGGATCGGAGCTCTCGGAGCTCAAAGCTTGCGGTGCCCGGAAATGATGTCATCGCAGGCATGCGCGTGTACCTGTGCTGCACCCTCAGAGATCCGGAGCTCTTGGAGCTCGGAGCTCCGGAGCTCTTGGAACTCGGAGCTCGGAGATCCGGAGCTCTTGGAGCACGGAGCTCCCGAGCTGTTGACCCTGCGCTACTGGGAAGTGACGTCATCGTCCGCAGGCACACCCACACACTTACGCGGTGCAACCTGTACCCTATAGCCCGTAGGGCATAGGGTACACTAGGGTGTGGGTGCACCGCGTAAGTGTGTGTGTGTGCCTGCGTACGATGACGTCACTTCCCAGTAGCGCAGGGTCAACAGCTCGGGAGCTCCGTGCTACAAGAGCTCCGGAGCTCCGAGCTCCGAGTTCCAAGAGCTCCGGGGCTCCGAGCTCCAAGAGCTCCGGATCTCCGAGGGTGCAGCACAGGTACACGCGCATGCCTGCGATGACGTCGTTTCCGGGCGCCGCAAGCTTTGAGCTCCGAGAGCTCCGATCCAAGAGCTCTGCCACAACGAGAGCTACCACGCCCGGTGGTGGCGTTGGTGGCGTTGGTGGTGGCGTTGGTGGCGCTGGTGATGGCGTTGGTGGCGTTGTTGGTGGTGTTGGTGGTGTGTGTCTGTGGTGGTATTATTGGTGTGTGGTGGTGTCTGTACATATGAGTGAGTGTGAGTGAGTGAGTGCGTGAGTGAGTGAGTTGAGTGTGAGTGAGTGAGTGAGTGAGCAAGTGTGAGTGAGCGAGTGTGAGCGAGTGAGCGAGTGAGTGAGTCAGTGTGAGTGAGTGAGTGAGTGAGTCAGTGTGAGTGAGTGAGTGAGTGAGTGGTGGGTGAGTGAGTGAGTGAGCGAGTGAGTGAGTGTGAATGAGTGAGTGAGTGAGTGAGTGAGTGAGTAAGTGGGTGGGTGAGTGGGTGAGGCGTCCCCAACGCCCGTCTTAACGCATGGACGCACTAACGACGGTGAGTGAGTGAGTGAGTGAGTAAGTGAGTGATTGAGTGAGTGAGTGAGTCATACACACACACACACGCAAGCCCTCCTACACACGCGTACACACACGCAAGCACACACACACCCACACACACGCGCACAGACGTATACACACAGACACATACACCCACATACACACACACACACGCAAGCCCACATACACACGCGTACACACATGCAAGCCCACACACACACACACACACGCACACAGATGTATACACACACACACATACACCCACACGCACACAGATACATACACACAGACGCATACACACATACACACGCAAGCCCACATACACACGCGTACACACACGCAAGCCCACACACACACACACACGTACACAGATGTATACACACAGACACATACACTCCTATACACACAGATACATACACACAGACGCATACACATACACACACGTACACACACACACACACACACACACGCACACACAGATGCATACACACTGACGCACACATGCATACGCACAATATGACTGACCATTCACATGCAGGCCATGAGAGCTTCTGACCTGGGCCTGATAGAAGGCCGGGATGGTGGAACATTCGTGAACATCCTAGGGTACATGGTGCACCACAGGAGCGTGCACCTGTTTGACGTCCGCGCCTACATCCGGGTTCTTGTCGCTGACGTCCGCGCCTACATCCGGGTTCTTGTCGCTGACGTCCAAGTTGACCTGATTGTGCTAAAAATAGATCAACAGCTAGCTTGCTATAAAAAGGAAACGGCCTGGCCGTTTCATCAGACACTCTGTCAACCACCAAGATGTTCACTTGTACTACGTGCTCGAAATCATTCACTCGCCGGCACGACTTGCGCCGCCATGAGGCTACCAAGCACGATGGAACCGCCCGGTATGGCTGTACGATATGTAGGCCTACACTGTCGTTTCAGCGCCCAGATCATTTACAGCGCCATGAACGTTCAATTCATGGGCCACCCAAGCGTCCATGCGAAGAATGTGGTCAACTCTTCAGACGACCCAGTCAGTTAAAACGGCATGAGCGTTTGACTCATGGTCCGTCACCACGGTATGAGGGACAACTGCCCACTAAAGAGGCACCCAGGAGGGACAGATCCACTGAAGATGAACCCGGGGAGGAGAATGCCAATGGTGATGCGATCACGGAGAGCCCGCCTATACCCACAGCTCAGAAGAGCCTAGATATCCAGCCGGTCCCTAGCATTACTGTTTCCAGTCATACGCCTGACAACAACGAACATTTTCTGAA
Organism: Hanleya hanleyi; assembly: GCA_036873755.1. Lineage (NCBI taxonomy): Eukaryota > Metazoa > Mollusca > Polyplacophora > Lepidopleurida > Hanleyidae > Hanleya > Hanleya hanleyi. The sequence continues at coordinate 18,103 of JAVTVY010003668.1, read as the reverse complement.
AGATGCGGTGGATGTTCCCAGCGATCTCTTACCCGAAGATCATCCAGTGAGTGAGATGTATCGACGCCATTGGTCCATGATCCGACACTGCTTCCACCGCCATCGCCCTATATTGGACTTGTACAATTTCCGACTGACCGACCTCGCCCGTCTACGCAGCTACGTGGAAGCCATCTTCAATGACCAACCTACGTCCTTCACGTTAAATGTAGCATTTGGGTACATCTTATGCCATAAGATGACGCGTGAATTGTGCTATTTCTATTCCAGTGCCATCAACCCAGTGTACGACCATCCTTTCACAATCACCAATCGGGGTCGCTAGAGACGATGCTGGCCCAAATGGACATTGTGGATCCCTTGGAATGGGCCTATGAACAGCGTCCCAACACCAAGTGGATAGTGGAGAGGGTCGCCAATGTTACGTTCTTCGTGGTTAAACTGACCCACCACCCCCATCGGATGAAAGTATTCACCCATTCACTGATAGATACTCAGAATGCGCAAACAACTATCTGAGGATATGTTTCCTCAACGGTATCCTGTCCTGCCCGATGACGATTAGAGCAAACGGTTCAGAGCGAACATGGCCGAAGATGGAACTTTCTGAAATGGCGACTTCTGATTGGACAAGAGTAGCCGAGAATACATCTAACGGACAGGAACGAATATGACAGATGCAAATGGTGGACTCTGATTGGACAAGAATCTTCTTGAATTGTAAATATACCCAACGCGGCTCCCCCAGCGTGGGTATGATGTAACATTGGGGAGAATAAACTATGTGAAAAAACTTCTTGTTGTTGTTGTTCTCTCATGTGTCATCCTTGTTGTTGTTGTTGCTGTTGTTGTTCTCTCTCCGGTCTATGTCATGGCGTTATGTTAGAGTGTTAAGGTGTAACGACGGGCGTTGACGGGTGTCACTGCATTTCGAAGAATTAATGACAATTCCATGGAATATCAGAGCTTCTGAGCTATTTCACCAGGGCGTTGAAGCATTAAGAATGGCACTGGTAGGCGTTGCTACAAGATGACACCTCACACGACGCATTCGCACCGCGGATGGTCCATGTCTACACCAAGTAACATCATTCACTGCTAAACAATGCCCACTTTCGCTACTACTCGTACTGATGACGTCACCAATGACGTCACAGATGCTGTGGATATCCCTCAAATTGGGGTCTACACCCCGAGAGCTACAACATGACACCTCCCATGACGCATTTGGACCAAGGATGGTCCATCTCTACACCAAATACCATCCTTCACTGCCCCAAAATGCTCACTTTGCTTACTACTCCTACTGATGACGTCACCAATGACGTCACAGATGCTGTGAACAGCCCCCAAATCGGGGTCTACACCCCGAGAGCTACAAGATGACACCTTCCAGGACACATTCGAACCGTGAATAGCCCATCTCGACCCCAAATACATTCATGTACTGCCCCAAAATGGCCACTTTACTTACTACAACCAACTGCGCATGCGCAGATTAACGCGACTTGCACTTAAAAACACACCATTCTGATTCTACCCGAGAAAAGCTTTACTTTGACACCTCCCACAACCCATTTGGACCACTAGTGGTTCACATCGGCCACAAAATGTATATTTCCATACCAGGGTCTGCCTGCGCATGCGCAGAATAACGATATTCCTACCCGACACCCACTGTGTCGGATGCACCCTCACGTGTGCTTCACATTGATACCTCACTCGACTCCAGCAGACCACTAGTGGCCCACCTAAACCCCAAAACGTCTATTTCCATTCCCTTTTCCCACAATTCCCTGTCTGCGCATGCGCGGAATGTTAAACGCGGACGATACACTAGTCCAGGCAGATGCTCCTTCACGACTGCTTTACATGGATACCTCATACAACTCCATCGGCCGATTAGGGGCTCACCTAGATCCCAAAACGTCTATTTACATACACTTGGTCTACTGCGCATGCGCAGAATGACGTCAGTTCCACGTGTCACCCATTCTGTCGGATGCGCCTTCACGAATGCTTCACATGGATACCTCATACGACTCCATAGGAGCAGGAGTGGCCCATGTGGATCCCAAAACGTCTATGTCCATACCCTTTTCCCATAATTCCCTGTCTGCGCATGCGCAGACTGGTGACGACGCCCAAACCACTAGTCCAGGCGGATGCCCCCTCATATGTGCTTCACACTGATACCTCACTCGACCCAATCGGCCCACTAGGGGCTTACCTAGATCCAAAAACGTCTATTTCCATAGCCTTTTCCCACAATTCCCTGTTTGCGCATGCGCAGAATGGTGACAACGCCCGAACCACTAGTCCAGTCAGATGCCCCTCATGTGTGCTTCACATTAATACCTCACTCGACCCAATGGGCCCAATAGTGGCTCCCCTCGATCCCAAAACGTCTATTTCCATACCCTTTTCCCACAATTCCCTGTTTGCGCATGCGCAGACTGGTGGCAACGCCCTAACCACTAGTCCAGTGGGGTGCCCCCTCATGTAGGCTTCACATGAATACCTCATATGACCCAATCGGACCAATAGGGGCTCACCTAGATCCCAAAACGTCTATCGCCATACCCTTTTCCCACAATTCCCTGTCTGCGCATGCGCAGAATGTCGACAACGGCCGAGCCACTAGTCCATGGGGATGCCCCCTCATGTGTGCTTCACATTGATACCTCATACGACTCAATCGGCCCATTAGTGGCTCCCCTCGATCCCAAAATGTCTATTTCCATACCCTTTTCCCATAATTCCCTGTCTGCGCATGCGGAGACTGGTAACAACGACCGAGACACTAGTCCAGGCGGATGCCCCCTCATGTGTGCTTCACACTGATACCTCACTCGACCCAATCGGCCCACTAACTAGGGGCTTACCTAGATCCTAAAACGCCTATTTCCATAGCCTTTTCCCACAATTCCCTGTTTGCGCATGCGCAGAATGGTGACAACGCCCGAACCACTAGTCCAGTCAGATGCCCCCTCATGTGTGCTTCACATTAATGCCTCACTCGACCCAATCGGCCCAATAGTGGCTCCCCTCGATCCCAAAACGTCTATTTCTATACCCTTTTCCCACAATTCCCTGTTTGCGCATGCGCAGACTGGTGACAACGCCCGAACCACTAGTCCAGTCAGATGCCCCCTCATGTGTGCTTCACATTAATACTTCACTCGACCCCATCGGCCCACTAGGGGCTCCCCTAGCTCCAAAACGTCTATTTTCATACCCTTTGGCCACCGCGCATGCGCAGAATGCCGCTATTTCAACCCCGCACCCAGCCCATCAGATGCCCCTTTACGAATGCTTCATATTGATACCTGATATGACCCAATCGAACCATTAGGGGCTTACCTAGCTCCAAAACGGCTATTTCCATACCCTTGGTCCACCGCGCATGCGCAGAATGACGCTATTTCAATCCCGCACCCAGCCCATTGGATGCCCCCTCACATAAGCTTCACTTTGATACCTCACTCGACCCCATCGGATATCCCATACCCCATACAGGCATTTTCCCGTATAGATTTAATATGCCAATGTTCGAATCAGGGGAGAAAACCATGACTATGACCAAAAATCACAAAGTGCATCAAGAGTTAACTCCCCTTTGGAACTCTTTCTGTGATGGAGGTAGTTTGACCAAGTACCCCCTTCAAGTTTGCCCGGGGGAACTCAAAACTTGGCACACAGCCAATGCTGATGCAATCCACACCGCCCCCCGCGCTGTTCTTCAACAGCCTGTCGGACTCCCTCCCCCGCGCTGTTCTTCAATGCGACCTTTAATACGCTTATACTACTACTTATGTGGAAGCAAGGATCTGAGTTTGAAAGAGTATAAGGAGATCTCACTCCATCTGTATGCGCATTTTGGGTTCGATGAAGGACGCAGTCCAAACTAGGGGACATTCAAAACTACGGCGAATTTATTTTGGGGTGTATGATGTTGGTAATAAGAAAGGCCCCTGTCGTAGCTATAGCACGTGGCAGACCGCAGTCGCGTTGAGTAGTAACGCGAAATTTAAGCCGTACGACGTATCCTTGAGTATCCTTGAGTATCCTTGCGTTTACCAGGTTTACCCCATGTTGAGGCGTTTATTCCATCAGTCATCCTCGATGCTCATCCACCAACATCATATGAGTTATGTGTTTGAGTTGATCTGTTATCACAGCTCCCGAGTTAGCGTATCTAATTTCACTTAAGCCGGTACTAACTAAGATACTAAGTCTACGTCCGAGAATCCACCGTATTCTCGACATTGACTGTGAGATGACGAGGGAAGCTTCCCTTTGGAGTCATCGAGTTGCTTTTCAGTCGTCAGGCGTCGTCCATTGCCCCACCTCTTGCATATCGCTCCCAGCTGGCTTAGTCACGAAGAAACCATGTATCAGTTGTAGTTCCATTCTCGAGTTATCAGATTGCATACCTCCAACTCCCCGATATACCTTCTCATAACCCTACCAGGCCTGGGGGCCATTATGTCCCTCCCCCCCTCCCAAACTTTTGAAGACTGTGCTGTGAAGTCATGTGGCTCTGTCAGTATGTCGGTACCTCTTCCCACTTCCCTTATATGTGTTGTAATTTTTACCTGTATATTGCGAGATTCTGCTGATTGACGTTTCGTCCCCGAGGCCCGCCCCCTGATATATGTTGGCATTTGTGAAAAGTTGATGCTGGGTCGACATCGGGCCTTACAGACTAGTATTTTGTGTTAAATGCCGTCATTATCATCTAACGACGATGCAGCTCACCAATCCCCAGTGTACGAGTTGTCACAGCGAAACAGCTCACCAATTACCAATATACGAGTTGTCAGCGCATTTCCATAATAGCTATCTAGATTTGTATCTAATACCGCTTATGCCGGTGCTAGGGGCCGTGAGGGGCCGTGTGGGCATATCATACAAGTTGCCACATGAACAGGTACAATAAAAGCGTACCTGAGATACAACACATAACACGAATCGTTAGATTCTTGGTATGTGCTTTGGAATAGGTTGGCCTGAAGACTGTGCTGTGAAGTCATGTGGCTCTGTCAGTATGTCGGCACCTCTTCCCACCTCCCTTATATGTGTTGTAATCTCCGGAACTACAAACAGTTGAGAGGTGACACTCCGTGACTGTAGTTTATCATAGCGGAGTCAATCTGCGCCAATTTGCATAACCCCCCGAGAAGCAGATCATGGGTAAATTCAAACTGGGGACCATGTGGTGTACCGCAGAAGTTATGTTTTCGTATTTTTTTCAAAATTACTGCTTTTCCGCGAAGATTAATATTTCAGATTAATATTTACTACTTGATCATGCAGTTTTTGACGAAAAATTACATTAATAAAAAAAACGAAAAATCTCACCGAAAAATCGTTTAAAATTGTCTTTTTGGAAAATGAGGTCACTGTGACATCAAAGCGGCCACCTTAGATTTTTACAGGTAGAGCTTGATCCAAGGGTATGGTTTGGTAAGTTTCCGCCCTCTGGCTCAAGGGGAAAGAAAAATACTTAGGTGGACTCGAAATGCCCCCAGGCTTGGACCTGTCCCAAAAAGCCCAGGTCAGATAGGATTAAAAATATAAGCGTTTAGTCCGACATTCAATATTCAGCCATCTTCCATTAAATAATTTTCCACGTCCATAATCCAAAGACTTAATTCATATAACATCATCAGCACCAAATTTGAAAAACAATCATAATATACATAAACATCGGCAAGCTTTCTGCAACACTTTTCAGTGATGCTCCATAACTACTAAATCCGTATCGCTGATTAGTATTCTTAATCCATTTGATTTTCGTTGTAAAATCGTTATCTAGAGTATGATGTATCTCGGTCACGCTTTGAGGTCACCACGAGGATTGTGAAGTGCGTGGGATCATACGGCCCTAGCCTCGGGATAAGCGGAATAAAATATAAGTTACAAAACGGAACGCCATAGATCTTGCATGATATGCCCCTATTTTGCTATCAGCATGCGATGTGTATCGTCTTGAGAAACTTGGAGTGGAGACGCTTGGAGGTTTATCCCTGTTTTATAAGTTTCTGCAATAATGCTTCGGAAATTCTAATAAAGTCGTCACATTTTGCACAGGGTATAGCAAATGCTACTAGGCGAGATATGTTTACGCCATATGCAGGTCCCACTGGAATATTACTTTCCAGAAAAGGATAGTTTACGACGTCGAAATTGTAATCAAATTTTGTATCGTAGAGTGGACTATAGAGAAGGTCTGCTTCAGATTTATAGAGATGCAAGTCTAAGTATGATTGTTGTTAGGACTAAGACATTCAGTAGCCCGTTTTCGACCATGACGAATATCCCTGTTCGAAGGGCCATATTCATACGAAATTAGCACCCAAATCCAAGCACCCAAATCTTAAACACGGTTCAAACCGATACTCTTTACTTGTGCCACTGGATCCGGCTAAAGCGGCATTGGATACACATATAAATCAAGGATCTGTAATGTTGCCGCTCTATGAACTATGAACCACATGGTAATGTATGAGTTCAATAGGCGCCTGATGTAAGCGACATCAGCTTCAAATATGGCCAAAGGAAAATATCCATGATATAATAGTTCTTATCAAGAACATCCTTCTATCAGATCACACCAAACGGTAATTAATTAGTGTTTTAACATAAATAAGGCTAATGCTCAAAATAAAATATTCATTGAATGGGCTTTAACATATAACATTTAACAAATGGGACTAATATAAACTTTATATTTGTCCCAGATATTTAGAACTAAATAAATTGAGCTCTCATAAAATCATATCCAAGAAGAAATTAAAGAAAGAAGCAGACCAATTTTTTAGAAAGGTATAGGGCCTATTATATGAATCTAAAAATTTAAATATATTTGATGAATACTTCACAAGTTATTAACGAGGAGGTTAAAAGTTTTGAAAGTTAAATTTTCAGAATTGTCACCAAATTTTTATTCTCTGAATGAATAGCTTTCAGAAATCATAGAACTCAGTTTGCTGGGATCATTTATTGCAAATCATACAGCTAGCGAAATTGGAACCTTAATCAAAAAGGTATTTCCCAATAGGCCCGTTTTCTGTTATAATGCTTATCCGATGGAAGCATAGTACTTCGGCAGATATAGCGATTGGTATTAGCAAATGTAGACAATTCTGTGTGCACTCTTTGATGGTCAGAGAAAATTAAGTCTGGAACTTCTGACTATAAGCGATAATTAGGAGATTTAGAAGGGTTATTATTACTTTTCCTTTGAAAAATAATTCAGCGTTACTGGAATAGTTAGTTTTCATCGCCCTGGTAGAACTTGGTAGACATTGTCTTAAATGATCAATGCGTGTACTATTCCGACGTAAATAATGACCACAGCTATGTCATTTACTGATATCGGTTAACAAAATAGCCAAGATGATGGTTGATGTATGCTGTCAACCACAATTCACTATCAAATGGACCGACTGTAATTGCAATGAGCCAACTAAAAGGATTTCCTTGATTACAAGGCTACAGGATTGATGTTCCCTGGGTGCAGTGACCGAACTGACAAGAGTCTTCTTCAAATGCATCAAGGTAAATCGTTAATCCTTTTATTATCTGGAATTATTCGTTCATGAATGTAATGATCGAACATAAGCATTTCCAGTGATTGAAAACGATAAAAATTGTCTAAATCTGGTCAGTTTTCAAGCGCTGAAATGCTGATTTGCTGAAAGGCTATTTATTCTTGTACAACGCGGATAATGATCAGAGAAAACAGACTTCCGCTGTTCATCATTTGTAGGCGCCGAACCTTTCCTATTTTTATGTCTTCTTCCTTTTCTCTTCTGTGTTTCGCATTATTTCGACTATTAATTCGATTACGCGCTTCATGGACATCTAATCGTTTAAACGTACTAGAGGTAGTCATTGCCAAAATGCTTTTGAATTGAGAACCAGAATCCTACAATTTGCTATCCTATGTCCCCTGAAAACAATTGCAGAAAAGCCGTGGGTCACGTCTTTCCGGATAAAAAGTTTAAGTCTATGGCCAATACGCTTGCAAACAATAACAATCATGTGTCTTCACGCATAGTTGATCAAAAGGTTTTATCTTCCATATTATGGTGACCTAACTTACTATCAAACACGCAAAAATAGCTGCCTGCAGTGTTTTTATCCCCATCGCAATAATTAATTCGCCGTAGGTTGGAATGCACCCGTCAGCGAAATGCGTCTATTATAAATGAGCTACTTCAAACTTAAATGTGTATTCAACCTGAGTGAGCTGTTCTTACACACTGCCAAAACTATCCATCTAAATTAGATGTATTTTATCTGCTATAGTGCATTCCGATATTTGAGTCGTTGGTAGATGCTTCATCTAGTGGTCGATTGAGTCGATGGTGGATGCCAGTTAGGTTAAAATGACAGTTTGACCTAGCAACAGAAACTTTCCAAACTCTAATCGTATCACTTAAATGGTCCATCCATTAAAATGTTGCTACCGAGTAGTAGAAGTAACGAAAGTCCTATTTTCTGGCCTTGGCCCCGCAGACCAAAGCTATGCAATCAATTCCTGAATTGCCAGTCCGATAATTATCTTCATGGACGAATAATTCCACATAATAAGAAAATTAACGATTTACCGTAGAATATACATTTGAAGAGGACACTTGTGCTCGTGGGTTAAAAAACTGCTCGGTCACTGTTACCCAGAGAACATCAATACTGGTCATCAAACCTGTAGTTCTGCAATGAAGGGAATCCATTTAATTGGCTCATTGCAGCAATTACATTCGGTCTATTTGATAATGATTTCTGGTTAACAACGCGTTGCTTACAGACTAGTCATTTGTGTTAAATGCCGTCATTTTCGTCTGAAGACGATACAGCTCACCAATCCCCAGCTTTCGAGTTGTCACAGCGAAACAGCTCACCAATTACCAATATACGAGTTGTCAGAGCATTTCCATTATAGCTCTCTAGATTTGTATCTAGTACCGCTTATGCCGGTGCTAGGGGCCGTGTGGTCATATCATCCAAGTTGCCACATGAACAGGTTCAATAAAAGCGTACCTGAGATACAACACATATCACGAATCATTACGTTCTTGTTATGTGCTTTAGAATAGGTTAAATGGAGGACTATACTGTGAAGTCATGTGGCTCTGTCAGTATGTCGGCACCTTTTCCCACTTCCCTTATATGTGTTGTAATTCGTCATGCTTATTTTTGTTGACCGATATCAGTAAATGACATCTACTTTTTCTCTACTGGAACACAATATAATGCCGTGGTGGCCAACTTGGATATGTTAAAATTACAAACCGCTGATCTGTGAAAATTTGCTCCCTGAAACAATATGGCTGCCATGAACCAGTCGTCGGCCTTTCTAACTATCCGATTTGAAAGGAAAAAAATGACATAATATGTGTAGGGGAGTACTGCAATCAATGATGAAGTTTCGGAGTCGAATAGACTCGATAAAAAGGTTAGGTTTCCTGATTGGTTGAATGGCTTGGCGGCCATATTAGATGACGTTGATTTCACAGAACTCGCCTCTGAAACATGTGAACCAATCACTGCGTACCTTGGCATATACGTGACCGATGAACTACAAATTACGGATACATTAGCCGGCTGAAAACGAGCACCCACACCCACCGGGAATGACCGGAAAAAAATCAAAACAGTATTATTCTGGATCTTGGGTATCCATTCACTGTTCCGCTACGGTTCAAATAACAATGTTAAAGAAGTACGCTATGTCATATAGCAAATCAAACCAACGGAGTGAACTTCCTGAGCTTCCAACAGATAGAGCTCAAAATAATATGCAAATATCACCTTAACTAGGATTAAGTTGTTAGGTTTGGTCTTACAACCGACTTCTTCGACTAATTATTCCGTCACTACGTTTACTCTGGAAGGTTCATTCAACAAAACGTTTCTAAAAGAAAATAGTTTTCGCTTTTGGACTGGATACGCAGAATGCACAAAACACTAAAAAGGCTAGATTTAAATCTAGTTTCAGAAGTTATGCTACCCCACATCAGACCATCTCGTTGAAACGAAATCGCCATAGGGAGATATTGTAACTCAGATGTAACTCAGAATATATGTGGATACTCTGAAACTAAAGAACTCCCAAGGAAAAAATTGAAAATATCAATCAACGCCACAAAATACTGGTCCAACGAGACTATGTAACCAAGTACATTTAAGTTTCTCATGTTTAATGATAAAATATCACGGTCATTATAATAGGTATGACCAAAGCCACCACTATCTTAGTCATTTGGCTGCGTCTGTTACAGCTCCAGGCTAATGTCACCCAGATTGCTTCCTCTATCGTGAAATTAAACAGGCAAAGGAAAATACACTCTGAAGTTCTTTTTGGCATTAGTTGCTATACCCTCAGACTTGAAAGGATGAATACTAACAGATATGAGAGTCAAAAAGGAATTGCTTCAAGCTTACGTGTTGCGGAATAGGATATATTTTGTATAGCTGATCGAACATCATTGGTTCCAGTGACAATGGTAATATTGCCAAGAAGGAAACGGAAGTTATTTCCTTATTCCCTATTCCCGTTTCGATATTCTAAATCGCGCTATGTGAAAGTAGTAACCTTCATGAAAATCCATATATTTCGACAACCATTATGATTTTCCTAACACGAATGGGACCATGTTTTCCCCAATAAATTTTCTTCGCTGTGAATATAAATTTCACACCAATACTTCAAAATGTGTGCTATGAAGAACATTTCTAAAGCGCCGTAATAAAATCTGTGTACATTCCACAGTATTTTGCTAGCCACTTTTAGAGTGATCTAGATATCTTTCTAATACATTTATCTACCTGTATGGCCCATTTTTGGGCGTTTAAAGTGGAGATGCCATACCCTCCGAGACAGCGCTAAATGGGTATTATCTGGGTTTGGTAAATTTACACCTGCTGTGTTTGTTACTCACGATCACACAGAAATCTTATTTGCGCCACTTAGACGGTGGTCTAAATATCTTCCTAATACATTATCTATCTTTGTGACCCATTTTTGGGCGTTTGAAGTGGAGATGCCATACCCTCCGAGACAACGCTAAATGGGTATTATCTGGGTTTGGTCAATTTACACCTACTGTGTTTGTTGCTCCCGACCCCCCAGAAATCTTATTTGCTCCACTATTAGAGAGGTATAGATATGTTCCTAATACATTTATCTATCTTTGTGACCCATGTTTGGGCGTCTAAAGTGGAGATACCATACCCTACGAGACAGCGCTAAATGGGTATTACCTGGGTGTGGTCAATTTACACCTACTGTGTTTGTTGCTCCCGATCCCCCAGAAATCTTATTTGCGCCACTTTTAGAGCGGTCTAGATATCTTCCTAATACATTTATCTACCTGTCTGACCCATGTTTGGGCGTTTAAAGTGGAGATGCCATACCCTCCGAGACAGCGCTAAATGGGTATTTTCTGGGTATGGTCAATTTCCACCTACTGTGTTTGATGCTTCAGATAACACAGAAATCTTATTTGCGCCACTTTTAGATTGGTCTAGATATCTTCCTAATACATTTATCTATCTTTGTGACCCATTTTTGGGCGTTTGAAGTGGAGATGCCATACACTCCGAGACAGCACTAAATGGGTATTATCTGGGTATGGTCCATTTACACCTACTGTGTTTGTTGCTTCAGATCGCACAGAAAACTTATTTGCGCCACTTTTAGAGTGGTCTAGATATCTTTCTAATACATTTATCTATCTTTGTGACTCATGTTTGGGCGTCTAAAGTGGAGATACCATACCCTCCGAGACAGCGCTAAATGGGTATTATCTGGGTTTGGTCAATTTACACCTGCTGTGTTTGTTAGTCACGATCACACAGAAATCTTATTTGCGCCAGTTTGACAGTGGTCTAGGTATCTTCCTAATACATGTATCTATCTTTGTGACCCATTTTTGGGCGTTAGAAGTGGAGATGCCATACCCTCCGAGACAGCGCTAAATGGGTATTATCTGGGTTTGGTCAATTTACACCTACTGTGTTTGTTACTCACGATCACCCAGAAATCTTATTTGCGCCATTTTTATAGTGGTCTAGATATCTTTCTAATACATTTATCTATCTTTGTGACCCATGTTTGGGCGTTTAAAGTGGAGATGCCACACCCTCCCACGCAGCGCTAAATGGCATTATCTGGGTATGGTGAATTTACACCTACTGTGTTTGTTGCTCCCGATCACCCAGAAATCTTATTTGCGCCACTTTTAGAGTGGTCTAGATATCTTCCTAATACATTTATCTACCTGTCTGACCCATGTTTGGGCGTTTAAAGTGGAGATGCCATACCCTCCGAGACAGCGCTAAATGGGTATTATCTGGATATGGTCAATTTCCCCCTACTGTGTTTGTTGCTCCCGATCACACAGAAATCTTATATGCGCCACTTTTAGAGTAGTCTAGGTATCTATCTAATACATTTATCCATCTTTGTGACCCATTTTCGGGCGTTAGAAGTGGAGATGCCATACCCTCCGAGACAGCGCTAAATGGGTATTATCTGGGTATGGTCAATTTACACCTGCTGTGTTTGTTACTCACGATCACACAGAAATGTTATTTGCGCCACTTTGACGGTGGTCTAAATATCTTCCTAATACATTTATCTATCTTTGTGACCCATTTTTGGGCGTTAGAAGTGGAGATGCCATACCCTCCGAGACAGCGCTAAATGGGTATTATCTGGGTTTGGTCAATTTACACCTACTGCGTTTGTTACTCACGATCACCCAGAAATCTTATTTGCGCCACTTTTAGAGTGGTCTAGATATCTTCCTAATACATTTATCTATCTTTGTGACCCATTTTTGGGCGTTTGAAGTGGAGATGCCATACCCTCCGAGATAGCACTAAATGGGTATTATCTGGGTATGGTCCATTTACACCTACTGTGTTTGTTGCTTCAGATCACACAGAAATCTTATTTGCGCCACTTTTAGAGTGGTCTAGATATCTTCCTAATACATTTATCTATCTTTGTGACCCATGTTTGGGCGTCTAAAGTGGAGATACCATACCCCCCGAGACAGCGCTAAATGGGTATTATCTGGGTTTGGTCAATTTACACCTGCTGTGTTTGCTACTCACCATCACACAGAAATCTTCTTTGCGCTACTTTGACAGTGGTCTAGATATCTTCCTAATACATTTGTCTATCTTTGTGACCCATTTTTGGGCGTTAGAAGTGGAGAGGCCATACCCTCCGAGACAGCGCTAAATGAGTGTTATCTGGGTATGGTCAATTTACACCTACTGTGTTTGTTGCACCCGATCACCCAGAAAACTTATTTGCGCCACTTTTAGAGTGGTCTAGGTATCTTCTTAATACATTGATCCATCTTTGTGATCCATTTTTGGACGTTTGAAGTGGAGATGCCATACCCTCCGAGACAGAGCTAAATGGGTATTATCTGGGTTTGGTCAATTTACACCTACTGTGTTTGTTGCACTCAGTCACCCAGAAATCTAATTTGCGCCACTTTTAGAGTGGTCTAAATAACTGACTGATACATTTATCTATCTTTGTGACCCATTTTTGGGCGTCTGAAGTGGAGATGCCATACCCTCCGAGACAGCGCTAAATGTGTAGTATCTGGGTATGGTCAATTTATACCTACTGTGTTTGTTGCTCCCGATCACACAGAAATCTTATTTGCGCCACTTTTAGAGAGGTCTAGATATCTTCCTAATACATTTATCTACCAGTCTGACACATGTTTGGGCGTTTAATGTGGAGATGCCATACCCTTCGAGACAGCGCTAAATGTGTATTATCTGGGTATGGTCAATTTACACCTACTGTGTTTGATGCTTCAGATAACACAGAAATCTTATTTGCGCCACTTTTAGATTGGTCTAGATATCTTCCTAATACATTTATCAATCTTTGTGACCCATTTTTGGGCGTCTGAAGTGGAGATGCCATACCCTCCGAGACAGCGCTAAATGTGTATTATCTGGGTATGGTCAATTTACACATACTGTGTTTGATGCTTCAGATAACACAGAAATCTTATTTGCGCCACTTTTAGATTGGTCTAGATATCTTCTTCATACATTTATCTATCGTTGTGACCCATTTTTGGGCGTTTGAAGTGGAGATGCCATACACTCCGAGACAGCACTAAATGGGTATTATCTGGGTATGGTCCATTTACACCTACTGTGTTTGTTGTTTCAGATCGCACAGAAAACTTATTTGCGCCACTTTTAGAGTGGTCTAGATATCTTTCTAATACATTTATCTATCTTTGTGACCCATTTTCGGGCGTTAGAAGTGGAGATGCCATACCCTCCGAGACAGCGCTAAATGGGTAATATCTGGGTTTGGTCAATTTACACCTACTGTGTTTGTTACTCACGATCACCCAGAAATCTTATTTGCGCCATTTTTATAGTGGTCTAGATATCTTTCTAATACATTTATCTATCTTTTTGACCCATGTTTGGGCGTTTAAAGTGGAGATGCCACACCCTCCCACGCAGCCCTAAATGTGCATTATCTGGGTATGGTGAATTTACACCTACTGTGTTTGTTGCTCCCGATCACCCAGAAATCTTATTTGCGCCACTTTTAGAGTGGTCTAGATATCTTCCTAATACATTTATCTACCTGTCTGACCCATGTTTGGGCGTTTAAAGTGGAGATGCCATACCCTCCGAGACAGCGCTAAATGGGTGTTATCTGGATATGGTCAATTTCCCCCTACTGTGTTTGTTGCTCCCGATCACGCAGAAATCTTATATGCGCCACTTTTAGAGTAGTCTAGATATCTACCTAATAGATTTATCCATCTTTGTGACCCATTTTCGGGCGTTAGAAGTGGAGATGCCATACCCTCCGAGACAGCGCTAAATGGGTATTATCTGGGTATGGTCAATTTACAGCTGCTGTGTTTGTTACTCACGATCACACAGAAATGTTATTTGCGCCACTTTGACGGTGGTCTAAATATCTTCCTAATACATTTATCTATCTTTGTGACCCATTTTTGGGCGTTAGAAGTGGAGATGCCATACCCTCCGAGACAGCGCTAAATGGGTATTATCTGGGTTTGGTCAATTTACACCTACTGCGTTTGTTACTCACGATCACCCAGAAATCTTATTTCCGCCACTTTTAGAGTGGTCTAGATATCTTCCTAATACATTTATCTATCTTTGTGACCCATTTTTGGGCGTTTGAAGTGGAGATGCCATACCCTCCGAGACAGCACTAAATGGGTATTATCTGGGTATGGTCCATTTACACCTACTGTGTTTGTTGCTTCAGATCACACAGAAATCTTATTTGCGCCACTTTTAGAGTGGTCTAGATATCTTCCTAATACATTTATCTATCTTTGTGACCCATGTTTGGGCGTCTAAAGTGGAGATACCATACCCCCCGAGACAGCGCTAAATGGGTATTATCTGGGTTTGGCCAATTTACACCTGCTGTGTTTGCTACTCACCATCACACAGAAATCTTCTTTGCGCCACTTTGACAGTGGTCTAGATTTCTTCCTAATACATTTATCTATCTTTGTGACCCATTTTTGGGCGTTAGAAGTGGAGCTGCCATACCCTCCGAGACAGCGCTAAATGAGTGTTATCTGGGTATGGTCAATTTACACCTACTGTGTTTGTTGCTGCCGATCACCCAGAAATCTTATTTGCGCCACTTTTAGAGTGGTCTAGGTATCTTCTTAATACATTGATCCATCTTTGTGATCCATTTTTGGACGTTTGAAGTGGAGATGCCATACTCTCCGAGACAGCGCTAAATGGGTATTATCTGGGTTTGGTCAATTTACACCTACTGTGTTTGTTGCACTCAGTCACTCAGAAATCTTATTTGCGCCACTTTTAGAGTGGTCTAAATAGCTGCCTAATACATTTATCTATCTTTGTGACCCATTTTTGGGCGTCTGAAGTGGAGATGCCATACCCTCCGAGACAGCGCTAAATGTGTATTATCTGGGTATGGTCAATTTACACCTACTGTGTTTGTTGCTCCCGATCACACAGAAATCTTGTTTGCGCCACTTTTAGAGAGGTCTAGATATCTTCCTAATACATTTATCTACCAGTCTGACACATGTTTGGGCGTTTAAAGTGGAGATGCCACACCCTTCGAGACAGCGCTAAATGGGTATTATCTGGGTATGGTCAATTTGCACCTACTGTGTTTGTTGCTCTCAATCACCCAGAAATGTTATTTGCGCCACTTTTAGAGTGGTCTAAATATCTTCCTAATACATTTATCTATCTTTGTGACCCATTTTTGGGCGTCTGAAGTGGAGATGCCATACCCTCCGAGACAGCGCTAAATGAGTATTATCTGGGTATGGTCAATTTACACCTACTGTGTTTGTTGCTCCCGGTCACCCAGAAATCTTATTTGCGCCACTTTTAGAGTGTTCTAAATATCTTTTTAATACATTTATCTATCTTTGTGACCAATTTTTGGGCGTTTGAAGTGGAGATGCCTTACCCTCCCAGACAGCGCTAAATGGGTATTATCTGGGTTTGTGCAATTTACACCTACTGTGTTTGTTGCTCCCGGTCCCCCAGAAATCTTATTTGCGCCACCTTTAGAGTGGTCTAGATATCTTGCTAATACATTTATCTATCTTTGTGATCTATTTTTGCGCGTTTGAAGTGGAGATGCCATACCCTCCGAGACAGCGCTAAATGTGTAGTATCTGGGTATGGTCAATTTACACCTACTGTGTTTGTTGCTCCCGATCACACAGAAATCTTATTTGCGCCACTTTTAGAGAGGTCTAGATATCTTCCTAATACATTTATCTACCAGTCTGACACATGTTTGGGCGTTTAATGTGGAGATGCCATACCCTTCGAGACAGCGCTAAAATGTGTATTATCTGGGTATGGTCAATTTACACCTACTGTGTTTGATGCTTCAGATAACACAGAAATCTTATTTGCGCCACTTTTAGATTGGTCTAGATATCTTCCTAATACATTTATCTATCTTTGTGACCCATTTTTGGGCGTCTGAAGTGGAGATGCCATACCCTCCGAGACAGCGCTAAATGTGTATTATCTGGGTATGGTCAATTTACACCTACTGTGTTTGATGCTTCAGATAACACAGAAATCTTATTTGCGCCACTTTTAGATTGGTCTAGATATCTTTCTAATACATTTATCTATCTTTGTGACCCATTTTTGGGCGTTTGAAGTGGAGATGGCATACACTCCGAGACAGCACTAAATGGGTATTATCTGGGTATGGTCCATTTACACCTACTGTGTTTGTTGCTTCAGATCGCACAGAAAACTTATTTGCGCCACTTTTAGAGTGGTCTAGATATCTTTCTAATACATTCATCTATCTTTGTGACTCATGTTTGGGCGTCTAAATCGGAGATACCATACCCTCCGAGACAGCGCTAAATGGGTATTATCTGGGTTTGGTCAATTTACACCTGCTGTGTTTGTTAGTCACGATCACACAGAAATCTTGTTTGCGCCACTTTGACAGTGGTCTAGGTATCTTCCTAATACATGTATCTATCTTTGTGACCCATTTTTGGGCGTTAGAAGTGGAGATGCCATACCCTCCGAGACAGCGCTAAATGGGTATTATCTGGGTTTGGTCAATTTACACCTACTGTGTTTGTTACTCACGATCACCCAGAAATCTTATTTGCGCCATTTTTATAGTGGTCTAGATATCTTTCTAATACATTTATCTATCTTTGTGACCCATGTTTGGGCGTTTAAAGTGGAGATGCCACACCCTCCCACGCAGCGCTAAATGGGCATTATCTGGGTATGGTGAATTTACACCTACTGTGTTTGTTGCTCCCGATCACCCAGAAATCTTATTTGCGCCACTTTTAGAGTGGTCTAGATATCTTCCTAATACATTTATCTACCTGTCTGACCCATGTTTGGGCGTTTAAAGTGGAGATGCCATACCCTCCGAGACAGCGCTAAATGGGTATTATCTGGGTATGGTCAATTTCCCCCTACTGTGTTTGTTGCTCCCGATCACACAGAAATCTTATCTGCGCCACTTTTAGAGTAGTCTAGATATCTACCT